>JAANBB010000595.1:0-20917 GCA_014621425.1 Cylindrodendrum hubeiense | reverse complement strand
TTGGCTGCGGTGGACGCTTCTGTCTCGCAGGGGCATGGGACCCGCTGATGCTCGGCACTGCAGGGGGCCGGGGCTAGGGCCCATCTGCCCCAGCGGTCGTCCCGGCGCTGTCCAGTGGGAGCCAGCGGCCACCCTCCAGTGCCGTACGGGTGGGACCCGCGGCGGCCATGGTGACCCTGGCGCCAGCTGAGAGCCCCCGGCGAAAACGGAATCCCTGGAATTGGGATTCTCCTGTTATGACGAAATGGCACCGCGACTAAGACGGTGCGTCCCATCTTTTTCTTGGGCAAGCTTCGACGAACAGCTCGTAAAACCTGCGCTGCGCCGCGCCAGCGACTTCGAGATCCATAACTAACTGCTGCCGTGGCCCCGTCGCCACCACCGACATTTTCTTTGTACATTTCCTTGTATCATTCGTTGTATCATTCGTTGCATCTTTCGTTGTATCTTTCGTTGTATCTTCTGGAGGGCTGCCGAGTGCGTACGGAAAGCGACCCTGACGACAGACGACAGAGCGCCTGGAGCGTGTGGATGACCCGTTCTACCTTTTGACTTCGTCTTCTGACCTTGCGGACGACACCCTCGCGATTGGGGTTTCCCCTCCACCACCACCAAACACCCCCCCCGCGAACATCTCTATACCTCAACACCGCAATCAACCATCTTCACCACAATCCACAACCAACAACCCACAACCATGGCCGCCGCCAACACACGGCGCAACACGGCCATCGCCGCCAGCGTCTTCTACTTCATCACCATCCCCTTCCTCGTCCTCGTCATCATCGGCAACACCTACAACAACAAAATCCTCACAGACATCTACTTCTTCTCGCTCGACGTCTCCCAAGTCATCCCCATCTCCGTCGAGAACTCCAACCTGCTCAACTCGGTCGCTCGGAGCTTGGGTCTGCACGACTTTTACCAGGTCGGCATCTGGAACTTTTGCGAGGGCTACAACGATGAGTGCGTTTCCTGAATTGTGTCGTGATTATTATCCCCGCTGACTGTCGTTTGCTTCTAGAGGCGTCACCCATTGCTCCCACCCGGAGCAGTTCTACTGGTTCAACCCCGTCGAGGTCCTCGTCAGCGAACTTCTCTCCGGCGCCCAGATCGCCTTGCCATCCGAGGCCATCACTGTCCTCACCATCCTCCGAATCGGCTCCCAGATCATGTACGGCTGCTTCATGGCCGGCATTTGCATCAACACCGTCCTCATGCTCATGAGCCCGCTCGTTATCCGCACTCGTTGGTGGAGCCTGGGGCTGTCGTTCCTCAGTGCCATTGCCGGCATTGTAGTCACCCTTGCTGCTGTCATCGCCACCGTCATCAGCTTTGCCGCCAAGATCGCCTTGACGGCCCAGGACCAACTGAACATTAAAGCGAACATCGGCATCCAGATGTTCGTCTTTATGTGGATCGCCGCCATGGGCACCGACATCGCTTTCCTGCTACACGCCGCCATGGGCTGTTGCTGCAAGCCCGATAGACGTATGGTTAATTCAGCCGGTTCGCCCGTGCCCGAGAACGAGAAGCGGCCTATAATTGCGCTGCCCACCTTTGTGCGCCGGAGGGTTGCCCAGGGAGCTTCCGAGTAGAGCGTCCGAATAGAGCTGTTTGGTATGGTGCTTTGAAGATTCAGCGAGGCTGGCGTAATGGGCTTGGGAATTTTAGGTCACACGGAAATAGACATCTGCATGGTTAAGAATGTAATATTGGAAAGGAACTACTGGGAGCGACGAGCGGACGCATAGTGCCCTCCCTGTCAATGGGACATCATCTCGGGCGCTCAAGGAACATGGAAGAGGGCACACCCAAACTAGACGCATTTACATGCATGTCATCACTCAGCATCATAGACGAGCCCCAACATTGGGAAAGAGGATGGGATATAATCGTAGTCAAAAACAGAAACATTCAATCTCTAAAACTATCCACCTATTTTTATATTTTTATAACTCATAACGACAATCTGATTACGGGCTTTGTTCCACCTTTTATCCCGAGTACCAATACGGTCATCAATCATCCAACACCCTGCCCGACCTTCGCCAACGAGCCAACACTCGACTTTTCCAATATCACTAGCCCCTAAGCTTCTTCACCTTGCCTCCCAAGTCGCCACACCGCCGAGCTACAAAGCAGTGGTTCAATGCCACTACAAAGCTGGTTAGCTCTGACGAGTGAATGTTATCCGTCGCGATCCAGTTTGGGTAAGTTTCGTCCGTTGTCGCATTCCAGAGGTTGTGATACAGGCCGCCATACGTCTCAAGAGCCATCTCGTTGATGGATTTTATTGGGAATATGGCTTGTCCAACTGACTGCGTGAGCAACCAGTCCGCGTGAAACAGCCTCGAGTTGCGCCTTGGCTTGTTGCGTCGGATGTAGTCGATCTGGTCGTTGAACATCGCGTCTCCTTGGTTCTTGTCCGACCACCGGTGGTTCATGGGGAAGTTCTTGTCCGCGACGAAACCGTGCTTACCACCAGGGAAGCCCTTCCTGTCGGCCCAGGCCTGACTGATGCGGATGATGGTCCCCGACTTCTTGTTGCCGATGAAGCGCTTGAGTGGCCACTGGGTGATGTCCTCGTTGTCGGGAAGCACCAAGGGATTGGTCCACTTGACTAGGATATCGTACAGGCCCTGGATATCCGAGTCGGTCATTTCTTTGAGCCCGCCATCGAGGTGTCCGGTATCGGGGGTGGAAAGATCGAGAATGATGAGTTCGCCGGGGTACGACTTGTGGAATGCGTGAACAGCTTCGGCGATTTCTTGCACGGTTTCTCCAAGCATGCCGTTCCACCCCCCGAGGATCATGGTACCGTGAGCAGCACGATATACTTTCTCGAAGAGGATCGGACGGACGTCGAGAACTCGAACGCCCAGTTGTTCAATCTGATGACTGACGGTCTTTGTTTGGCAGAGCGTGTTAGCCGCCTGGCCGACACCGATTCGTACATTGCCCTTGGACATGCCCGCGTGATGTGCACGAGGCATGACAATCTCCCTGAGTGGCACATGGCCAATCTCGGGGAGAAGGGCTTGCATCCAACCCTTGGGAGGATCTGTAGATACGAAGTCACCCTCTTTGCCCGCCAGGATGAAGGTGGAACCACCAGGAAACATGTGCCATCCGAGATCGAAATGAGCACCCTTGTCGTTGGCTTTAGTCTCGAGATTTTCAAGGAACCGGATGAACATATGATGCTTCTTGCCCTTGCGTCTCTGAATCAGGAAGGACATGGGTTTGGATGTGCCCTCAAGATGGTAGGCGACCTCGCCGGCTGAGTCAGTTAGGATATTTCCCTGACCCAGAGAGCTGAAGATGCGATGCGATTGTCCCGGCTCGATATACTCGGGGAATCTCTTGTCCCACATCTCTAGCTGGTAGGAGTGAGAGTAGCCCTTGCGCCAGCGGTACGGGGTGGCGTTGACAAGCGTGATTATCGTGGACCATTCGGTGAGATATGTATCATCTGGAGAAGTCTCGCGCTTACTCAATTCCCTATCATCCTCGCTTGTGTGATTATTCTCGTTGCTGAAAATGGCAGGCCTGTTCAAGGAGATAGATTCCCCCGAATCCTTGGGGGTGCCGTAGGCGATGGGCAACTTGGGTCGTGGGATAGCGAGAGGCTCCTGATAATCACTTGGACGAATTATCTGAGGCCGCTCTGGCGTATCATAGACAGGGTGAATATTGGAAGGTGAGGGTATCGGCTCTTCACCTGTATTGGTTGTATATTCGGTGCTGGAAATGGAAGACTTACTCAAGGAGGAAGATTCCCCTGAATCCTCGGGGGTGTCGTAGACGAACGGGATCCCGGGTATAGTGAGAGGCCCCCGATACTCACTTGGACGAATTATTTGAGGCCGTTCTGGCGTATCATAGATGGGGTGAATATTGGAAGGCAAAGGTGTTGGCTCTCCACTTGCATTGATGGTGATTGGGTCGAACAGAAACTTGGGTAGTATGAGACCGAGAGTATGCTTCATAAATCCGCTTGGCTGAGGCTTTGGAGGTTGCACTGGGGTATCATCTTTGTCCCGAAGTGTGAAAGGCCTAGATTCCGAGTTCTCCTTTCTCTGTCCCTTGTCTCTCTTCTCCGCTCTGGCAGCGAGTGGAATGGGAGCCTTCTTATTTCCAGTAGAGGAGTATGAACCGAAGCCGACAGTGAGCCTAGGGACACTAGGGATTCCATCAGGTTCGTTCTCGCCGTGAACAGTAAACTCCTGTATCTGCTCAGGCTCTTCATTCTGTTCACGCCTTGCCTTTTGCTCGGGCTTTGACTTCTGTTCCGCTTTAGAGTCCTGGCCGAGAAACGTGTCGGGGTTGCCAATGGCGGGAATGTTGGGTCCGATGAATGGCTTATCAAAGGGAGTATGGGGACCAATGCCTGAAGATGCAGCTGATTCCGTGCTAATTGGCTTGGGGCGGCGGATAGCAGGAAGTTGAGGTCTCTGGAGCTGAGCTAACTGCCTCAGGACGTTGTCGGGGTACCCCCCGTTATACTTGGGACCATAGTAGAATTTGTTGCCCACTATGTCCTGCTCCTTAACGGTTTGGAGGGCTGTTGCGTTTGCGTCTGGAGGGCGCATAGGTGTTGGAAGGCCGTTGACAATTACTGTCAAAGGTCCAAGCAGGAGGAAAATCAGTCTTAGTGAGACAGAACCCATGTTCTGCCGAGACACCATGGTGATATCCAGAGTATGAGGTATATGTGTGTGATGTTATCTGTAAGAGGGGATTCTTGAGTTGAAGACTGGGACTGAAGACAAGTATGCAGTGGTATACAAAGTAGTTCTGAATATGAGTAGAGGGAAAGCAAAGGATAACAAGAAACCAAGAACGCAACGATGTTATATACGTAAAACCCGTAAATCTCAGAGGTCATCAAGGGATCTCAAAATTTTCGCAAAGTATCACAAGGGTGGCCAGAAGGGTGGACCAAAGGGTTGTGGATGTCCTCTGGATGGCAAGAAAAGTCGCTTGATGGCTTCAAGGTTTGCCAGGAAAGAATCCTGAATGGGAAAACTCCCATGAGTAAAGGAAAATTCCCAATCAAGTGATTCTAAGTCATCCAGTATACTACACTGGAAGGTCTCGGCATTCATATTTCAGTCAGATGGGTGCGGTACTATCACAAGGTGGTGGTAATCTAGGTCTCAACTCTCTTCGGTTTGAGAGCTGGAATGATGCGGCATTCCTTCATTTACCATAATTCGTGTGAGGCATCAAGCCAGTCCTCACCCTAATATCTTCTACTTAATACACCCGACGTCCAACAGGGTTGCATATGCTTTGTCGTCAGGGCCCCGTGATTGAGAGCAACCTAACCATGAGCCATGATGCCGGTCATCAAGTCCTCGTCTTCTATCTGCGAATCAAAGCCAACACCAGGATCGGTTCCATCCTTTTCCGCCCTCTTCTGCTCTCTAACCATGTGTCTCACGTATTCCTTGCTGCTGCTTAGGCGATCATTTGCTGCCTGGTACTGCTTTCCTAAGCTCTCAATGTTATGGTGGCGTTGGGCGATTTCTCGTGCAAAGTCCGTCTCCGTCATAAAATCGCTCTCGTCGTGGAACTTGAGGTAGCTGTCTTCGCCACCATTTCCTTGGAGTAGCTCTCCCTTGAGCAAGTTTGACCCAATCATTTCGCGCACTAAGTTCGCAACCTCGTCGTCGTCCTTTAACGGCTCGCCAGTTTCGGCACTGAGTGTTATCCGGCGCAGCTGGGAGATGGATATTTGTTTGTAGATGTCTCTGAGGTTGATGATCTGCCACTTTTGGTATGCTGCCACCACTTCGGCAACAAGAGCCAGGTTATTATCGTCCTCCCAAACCAGGTGGTTCCCTTCCACCTCGCCTTTTAATTGTGCCGCATTGGTTGTGGAGAAATTGTTGGCAACGCTCTTGTACGGCAGTCCCAGGGTGTCGTAGGTATTCTTGGCTGAGAGAGCGGTATACGGCGGGAGGGTAGGTTCTTTCCCGTTTTTGAGAAGTCCTACTAGCACCCATCTCTTGTACGCCTCATCCATAATTTTGGACACTCCCTTGTCCCTAGAAGGGTGTGTTATGACTCGCTCCAGGGCTCGATGGGCTTTGGGCCAATCCTTTTTTGTCATGTAGCACAAGCCCGACAGGAGATTGTACTCCAGTACTGATGCGCTTTTCACGGAATCAGTCAATCCCGTATCGACAGATATGTAAGAAGCTGACGTGATGCTGTCGTCGCAAAGTAGCTTTGCATCCTTCTGACCTGCCATTCCTGGGTAGAATGTGATATCACAGTCAAGAACCTTCAGCGCCGGCTCAATCCAGGTTGATTCGTATGCATGTTTCACCAGCATCAGATGTGTAGATGTGAACATGCTGCCGCTGGGATCTATTCGCAGCATCGCAGTCGCTACCGCCTCAATAGAGACAAGAGGCTGCGATAGGACTATGTATTAGCACCCTAAGATCAAACCGTTGAGATGATCACATACCGAGAACACTTGACCTGCTGTTATAGCTTCAAGAAGCTTCCGGAACGATGAGCCAACGTATCTGATCTGAAGTGGCTCGAAGTTGAGGAGAAATCGGAGTGTTTCGTCGAGGAGTGCGATTCGGTCGATGCCAGCTGGGGGGTGGCGAGGGTCCAATGACGCTTGGAGGATAGCGAGGAACGCGATGGAGTTTTCTGCAGGATCGAGTTTCTAGGACGTATCAGTATCAAGAAAGAATACAGATAGGGTGGAAAGGGCCCGTACTGCAAGAATCTGGCTAACGTTGGCTGCGATAACCTGGCGATGGGCGGCTAGGAGCTGCTTGACAGCTAGTGCGTGATCCCTAAGAACGGTGTCGAGCTGTTTCTTTGAGCTGGTAGCATCCGGAGCTCCCGAAAAGGCCGCCAGAGTGGCCCAGACGGAATCCATCTTGAACAGGCTCTCTCCGCGTGGGAGACTTCGCGAGACGGTCGACGTGAGCGGTGGCTCGTGAGGGCGGGGGAATCGGAGGTTGAACCGGCGTGATAGATCGATCACCTGCTCGTCATGCTCGAGTCAGCGGGATGACTGGACCAACACCGGCTGCTGCAGTTTCGGTTGTAAAATGCACCTGAAGTTGGGCGCTACGGTAAGGTCGGTGGGTGAATGGCTGCTTGGTAGGTTGTATTAATGAAGCATGAAGCATAGGTAGGTGGTCGGCTTAAGGCAGCGGGCAGGTGTGCAGCTCCGTCCAGGCAAGAGCGGAGCCGAGGTTTCGCCGCCACGAGCCTTGTTGCAGCTTGGAGATGGGCCTTATCGATAAGCCCCTCCAATCGCGGGGTCATCTAGGCCATAATTGTATTGAAAACTCCAGATTGCGGGATTCAATTTTCTACGATCGTCGAGAAGTTCTGTGTAAGACTGCTTGTTCGATTTTCACTTCCTGGCTCTACACTGCTATCAATCTATTCGAATCAGCCCCGTCTGGCATTTTCCCTCCCAATTCTTCTCTGAAACGTCGCCATCATGACTCTCGGACCCTTCGAACTCCCGGCGGCGGCCGATTTCCACGTCCACCTCCGAGATGACAAGATGGCTGAGGCTGTCACCAAGACGATTCGTCAAGGAGGAGTCAACACCGTTTACGTGATGCCCAATCTTACACCACCTGTAACTACCGTTGAGCAGGCGCTCTCCTACAAATCGCGCCTCCAGGCCATAGACTCGTCCATCAACTACCTGATGACTCTGTACCTGCACCCGACAATCACTCCCGAGGTGATTCGCGAAGCCAAGCGAGCCGGAATTGCTGGCGTCAAGTCGTACCCTGCCGGAGTCACTACTAACTCAGATGCCGGAGTCATTAGCTACGAGGAATATTACGATGTCTTCGCTGCTATGGAATCGGAGGGCCTGGTGCTCAACCTGCACGGAGAGGTCCCCAGTGACCCCAAGAAGGGGATCACAATTCTTAACGCCGAGTCTAAGTTTCTTCCGACTCTGAAGGGACTTCATGAGAGGTTCCCCCGCCTGAAGGTTTTTACCCCCAGGAGTGATATCTTTTTATAGCAAGTACTCACTGGAACTGAAGATTGTCCTTGAGCATTGCTCTACCAAAGACGCTGTGGCGGCCGTCAACGCCTGCGGAGACAACGTCGTTGGCACCATTACCTCGCACCACCTCTTTCTCCTCGTCGATGACGCTGCTGCGGATGTGGTGAGTGATTCTCCATTCATGCCGCTAAACTGTTTGCTTCGCTTAGGTTCAACGGCTAACTTGTACCACCCCAGTTCTGCTACTGCAAGCCCGTCGCCAAGGTATGTGCAACCTGAGGCGAGACTTTTCAAGCGATTCTTGATTACAATAAGCTCTGAGACGGGTAGAGGAAATTAAGACTGACGAATCAATAGACACCCGAGGACCGCACCGCTCTTCTGCAGGCTGTTGTCGGCAGCAAGGGCAAGTTCTTCCTTGGCACCGACTCTGCTCCTCATGATATCAGCGCCAAGAAGAAGGGAAAGACTGCTGCTGGTGTCTTCACTCAGCCCTACGCTACCCAGATTGTCCTCTCTGCGCTCGAGGCGGCTATCGAACGTGAGGAGATTAAGGAGGAGGACGTCACCCAGGAGCTTCTGGCGGGTTTCTTCAGCAGTTTCGGCCGCAAGTTCTACGGAGCTGAGGATAAATCTGGCGAGAGGATAAAGCTGACCAAAGGAGATGAAGTCGTCTCCGGTAACACTGTCGGCGACGGCGTTGAGGTCCAGCCCTTCCGGACCGGCCAACCCACCTGGAGCCTGGAATGGATCTGAGACAGAGGAACTAACTCATTGTATTACTGTGGTTGCGCCTATAGTGTGCGAACCCCTTGATATGGTTTTATCTACCCAAAAGAAAAACAGTTAAAGGCGAGACTGAAAAGTTCCAACCTCTCATCCCAATACGAGAGTCTCGTAAATACTCCGGGTCCAGTCTTGCGAGCCATCAGGCATCCATTACCCCCCCTAAATAGCCTTGTTCGATGGGGGATGACTGGGGTAATTTCCTCCACGAGGAGCCCAAGTGTTGCGTCTGCTAGGGTTATTGACCAGAGCTGTTGACTGTCTAGTCTTGTGCTGCTGGCTGATGGGGCTCCAGACAGATCCAACAGCTGACCCGGTAGACAACGCACGAGGGGCATCTACGAACCTATCAGCCGCAGTTCCAAACCTCACCGTCGCCACCTACCATGTCGCTTGTTCAAGTTCTTCAAGTTCAGCTCCGGGGGCACCCGAGGCTGCATGTTGCCAGCAGTGTTATTCTGCCACCCCGGCTGGTCCATGAAGGCACCTGAATGCCTGTCGACAGCAGCCTGGTCCGCCAAAGCAGCAGGCGAGATAGGAGTAGTTGAGAACAACTCTTCAATTTCCTTCCTGCGATCCTCTTCCTGCTTCCGCAGCTCAACCTGGAGTCTCTTCCACCAGCCTGGAAGCCCTTGGAAGAGACCAAGGGAATGCTGCGTGGCTTTGTCGAAGGGCATCTCGTGCTTGAACTTGCAGCCCTGCTGGGCGAAGGCGCACTGGCCGTCGTGAATCCACTTGTCGCAGTAGACCTTGGGTTTTTTTGCTACGGCGGGAGATGTGGCAACGATCTGGTCGATTTGGTGCTATTATGAATGTTAGCTCTTTCACATCGTAGTGGAGGATTCACAGGGGCTGAGAGGGAGAGATGGCTTGTTACCTGAAGGATATCAGATGCCGGCCCCATTCGAATCTGCCAAGTCTAAGCTACTTAGCTCCCCTGACCTCTATGTGATCTCTGGCGCCACACGTACCTTCATAGTGACTGGTTTGTTCAGCGGCGCAACTCCCTGGGGAGGTGCCACATGCAGATCTGGCAGAATCACCATTCCTGGTGGTCCGGGCTGGCGTGCAGGAATCTCGTTCATGGGAGGCAGCACGTCGGCGGGTATAAGTCTGGTGTACTGCCCATTGCCTCGGTCCAGGCAATATGCGTAGCCCCCTAGGCCACCCAAAGTCGGTTCGATTCTGGGAGGGGAGAAGCTGCCCAGCGTGTAGTTGGCCTGGGTCGTGTGCCCCCAAACACCGACGTCCACCTGAGGGACGCGCCAGTTGGGGGACGTGGCACCCCGAGGCGCTGCCGCGCGGTACAGCTGCTGGCCCTGCTGGGCGTCTTTCTGCGAGTTGGCATAGATCCAGCTTGCGCGGGCGCGGATGTTGGTCTGGGAGGGACTCTGATGGTGCTCCATGGCGTGTGAGGCGTCGGCAAGCCGCTGAGTGTTCGGCTCGGGGGAGTTGTCCTTGGAGGAAAGCGACAGAGAAGCGAAAGATGGAGGAGAAGAGGGAGATTGCGGTGACGAGGGAGTTGGAGCGGGTGCGGCAGACGTGCTCTTGGAGAGGACAATTCGACAGATGGGATCCATGGTCGAGGACGGGAAGAGCCCAGGCGAGGTGCAAACAAGGGCTCAGGACGTGCACGTAATTTATACGCCGTCACCCAGGATCAACGGCGGGAACGAGCAGTCGGCAGGGAGCCGCAAGTGTGATGCAGGTTCGCGAATAGGCGGAGCGGCGATGCAGCAGTATACACCGAGTTGGCGCTGAAGCGCTGAACGAGGCGCTGGGCGAGGCTGGATCCAGGAAGAGGCTTGGGCCCCGGCAGCAGGGAACAGGCGGACGGGAGCTCCTTTTATCATTATTCCTTGATTGTGATTCGGGGTCGAGGTTCGGGCTGGCGGTCGTTGTTTGTCCCGTTTGGGGCGTGTTGTGTCCGGGATGTGCGGTCTGCTCGCTCTACGGCTATCTGCATTGGGTGTTTGTGTCTCCCACGTGATGGAGTGTCACCGAGTTGACAACACCAGGATCAGAAACGGGGCTCATGTGGCCTCTCGTGAGTTTCCACTACCTATATATGTATAGCTAATGCGTTGTCTATCTTTGCTGTTCCGTCGTGGCAGGCAAGTTAAATGTGCTTGCTTGCTTGCATGCATGATATCCACGTCCCTTTCCGCGTCCAAACAAGGGCCGAGATAATGACGGCCTCTCGCCTTCTCTCTGTCGTACCTCCGGTGAGCAAATCATCGTCGTCAGGGCCCGCTTTGCCCGGTGAATTCCCTTAGTTTGCGGATCAATACCGCCTTTTGTAGCTCTTTGGTTTCCGTGTTTGATCCTGAGTGTTGCACCCGGTCTAGAGCCACCCGCACCTCGGCCTCTGAGGCCAAGCGCAGGCTTCCGTAGTCAAGCATGTCTGGGAGCCCGTATAGTTGTTCTAACCAGGTGTATGGCCGCTGCTCGTTGTAATGATAGTTGTGGTTTAGATATTGGGAGTGTCTTGGTCCGCCGTTGGCTGACGCGGCACCGCTCTGGGCTCCGTTGTGTCCCTCGCTGGTGTAGTTTGGGAAGACGACTTTGCTGGAGCCAAGGACTGGGATTTCCCTGGTTTCGCCTTCTTGGAGCTGTTGCTTTCGACTGCGACGCTTTTTCTTGGTTTCCGGCTCTGAGCGCTGCGGGCCTGGCTTGGCAGCTGCTTGGTTTTCTGTGTCGATGCGGTGGCCTGTTTGATGGCCTTTTTGGCTTTCAGACCTGGCGCCTTTGCGCTTGGAGTCTTCTCGCGCTTTGGTGTTGCGGGAGTTTGAGGGTTCGCCGTTCGTGTCGGGAGTTTCTTTGGCGTCTGCGCGGTGCGTCTGTTAACATTGCCGTTCTTTACTACCTTCTTGGTCGGGGTTGGAGCTGGGGTCCTCTGTTGCGGAGGAGTAGATTTCTGGCGTTTACCTTTTGACAAGGACATGCGATCTTCCTCGTCAGTTTCATCCGCAGATTCTGCGCCGGCGAAGTCATCGGAGGAGTCCGACGATTCGGGTTCGTGGTCGCCAAGGAGAGGTACAGTGTCCGCAGCATTTGTCTTGTAGTTGACAGCCTAGCAAAGGAGTAAGTCGCGAGTCAACAGTCGTAGAATTGATACTTACCATCCGGCGTCTGCCGCCTCGCCCGAGCACCTCTCGGTTAGCCTCAGCTTCTCTCCGGGCTTCCTCCTCACGCTCGGCAAGGATTCGATCCCAGACGCTCGAGTTGATTGGCATCGGCTCGTTTTCTTCTTTAGTAGCAAGGGCATCTTCAAAACCGGACTTATCGTTGGCCCAAACTCGGGTGTGAGCATATTGACCCTCCCCTGAGCCCTCCTCAGTTGAATTGGGCTTTTCCATCAGTGTCCGATCTAGGAGATTGTCAATAGAAGCAGCGTCATAATGAATGGCCTTTTTCTGGTAATTTTCGTCAAACAACGCTTGTGCGCCATGCTTGAGAATAGACTCCAAATCATCACCCGCCAGATCATCGTCGTCCATGCTCTCGATCAGAGCATGATCAAGAGCCATCTTTTTTCGGCCAACCTGCATGATCCTCTCCTCCACGGAGTCTTTGGTTACGATCTGAAAACAGAGGACCTTTTTCTTTTGTCCAATACGGTGAGCACGAGACAGGGCTTGAATATCTTGATGGGGGTTGAAGTCAGGGTCGAGAATGATGACCGTGTCTGCTGTCGCAAGATTGATGCCCACACCGCCAGCTCGTGTCGACAGAAGAAATGCAAAGATGGGTGAATCGGGTGCATTGAAAGCATCGATACGACGTTGTTTCTCCAAGCTTCCGATTTGTCCGTCGAGTCGGCGGTATTCAAAACCGAGGCCGGCGAGGAAATCCTCGATAATAGTCAGCTGCTGTAAGAACTGACTGAAGATGAGGACCCGGTGTCCTCTTTCCTTTAGTTTGGGGAGCATCTTCTCCAACAAAAGCAACTTTGCAGATGCCTCCACAAGGTTGCGTTGCATGACGGCGTTGTCGTGATGCTTTTCCTCGATGGCCTCGGAGTATACGAACGGGTGGCAAAGGCATTTTCGCAGCTGCATCAAAATATTGTTGAGGCTTCCACGTTCCTTCTTGTTCATTTTGCTGTTGGCGAACATGGACTTGATCAGCTGGGGGTTTTTGGCCATGATGCTCTTGGCAAGCTTTTCTTGGATGATGGTCATCGTGACCGGAAGAATAATTTGAGACATTGGAGGGAGGAACTTGAGAACGCCAGCCTTTGTGCGTCGGAGGAAGTATGGGCGAATCTTCTCATGAAGCTTCGGCAGGGTCTCCTTGTCAAGGACTTCGTATTCCTCGTCCAGTTTTGCTGCATCCTGGGTCTCATCGATGAACTGAAGCAAGTTGAAGAGTTCTCGTTTGTTATTCTGCAGAGGAGTTCCTGTTAGAAGGAGTCGAAAAGGAATTTTCATAGATCGCAGGGCGATGTAGAGAAGATTCTGGTCGTTCTTTAATCGCTGACCCTCGTCCACAACAAGACCTGTCCAGTTGATAGACTTGAAGAGGACCTTTGTGCGAGGATCTGCAGCAGAGTCGTATGACATGATGACTACATGCGCTTTCATGTCCGCGGAGTTGTTGGGGAACAGTTCGTATTTGTAGGCAAGCTCTTGGGGCTCTTTTCCCCCGTGGTAGGTCACAACTCGTAGATCCGGTGCCCACTGCTTGAACTCACGGCGCCAGTTGGGACATGTCGCATTGGGAACGACAATGAGGAACGGCCAGCACTGCAATTGGGTTAATACGGGCGCATAATTGTTCGAGAAGATTGCTTACCTTGGGTTTGTCTTGGACGAGCGAGGTGACCAGGCTGACAACTTGGACTGTCTTGCCCAGGCCCATTTCGTCCGCCAAGACGACGCTCCGGTTGGAGTGGTAGTTCTCCAAGAGCCAGTTAACTCCTTCGATTTGATATCCCATGAGCTTGCCTCGCCTGAGTCCCGCGGGCTGCTCGTCAACCTCGACGAATGGTGCTGCTTTGAACGCTTTGATCTGCTTTTGAACTTCGGATTGAGGGTTATTCTGGAAATATTTCCCTTCAACATACTCGTAGTAGGTTTCCACAAAAGCGCTATGGATTGCACCCATGCTCTCCCTTGGTGGCGAATCCCACACAACGTCATCGTAGCCAAGACCTTGATACTTGACGAGGACCTTGCTGACTCCGGACATGTTTGCCAGCTCAGCCTCCCGGGTGCTATAATGTGGAGCAGACTTCTGCATCTTGACGTTGAATATGATATCAGGTGTGATGAATTCATCAGGAATGGCCTCCTTCTCGTCAAGCTTGAGTAGATCCTGATCCAAATCCCTTTTCCCAAATGAGACACGCATGGTGGAGGGTGCCACTCCATGAACCCAAGCTCCCGGCTTCCATGTACAATGGACGTAAGATAGACTCTCCCATTTGATGAGATACTCCCTGTCATCCTCTTTGACTTGGTTGTAAGCCGGTTGATGAGACGTCTCAGTGAGATCACAATCGGAAGGTCGCCAAGCAACGAGGCGATGGATTTTGTGTTTGGAAGTGCTACAGTCATCGCACTGCCAATCGATGGAGTAGTCCTTGAGGCGTTCTGACTTGAGATCTGTGCCGATATCATCGTCACCTTCGCCGGGCAAGTGCTCTACATGCCAGCCTCGACGGCATGTGGCGCACCGAAAGAGAACAAGATCAGAGTTGTTCAAGAGATCGGCGGATACTATTGTGACCGGATCCACGCCATCGTTATCTTCTCGGAGCTTCTCCTCCTGTCGGGCGGTCTTCTTTTCAGAGAATGAGGTGCAGGCACGGCCTTCGACTTTACAACCTTGACACATTCCATGTGATGGGGCGTTTTGATCCTTCTTCTTGTACACGCCAATGCAGAATTTGCATTGCAGCACAAAGTCATCTTCTCCGACCTTTGTGACCATGTGATCTCGTGCGCTTCGAAAGCCGAGACAGTTCTTGTGATATGATAGTGTGCATCCCTGACAATGGATAATCTGGCCACGCTGCCTCGATCCACCGCAGGTATGACAGGTTTCCATGTGCATCGATGCAAATGCAGAGTCAAATGGTGGCGGCTGGAAGATTTCTCTGACCGAGATGGCCTTTGGAGCCCCTGGCGCCTTGTCGTCGACAACATAAAATGAGTCTTCATCCATCAAAGCCTCGTCCTGCATGTTGTTCTTGTTTCGGGTGGATCTAATCGACCTTCGAGGTGCTTCAAATTCGATATCAGAGTCGGGAGACTTCTGTCGTCGGGATCTCGCAGACAATTGCGCCCTTGACCGTGCGTGTAGAGTCTGCATTCGCTTTGATCTCGAGCGTGCTTTGCTTTGGCGACCCTTTTTGGGCACAAGATCCGAAGTCACAAGAAAGAAATCACCATCACCATCATCCGACGAGGCGGGAGGAGGTTCATGAAGCAATTCGTCTTGATCTTGACCTTCTGGGTGGGTAGAAAAAGACATGTTTGTCAAGGTGAGTTGCCTCGGCTGTCGCGCTCTGAGCGTTCGGCTTGAGTTGGTAGGCGGATTCGGCTCGAGGTCATCGTGACCATTTAGTTCATCATCTTCATCATCTTCATCTTCATCTGAGATGATGGAGATATTCCGAGAGTTTTGTCTCGTTGACTCTCGAGAGCGAAGGGGACGACTGAGTGGTCTCCGAAGGCGGCGGGGTTGTTCTTCGCTCTCATCCTCATCAACATCCATGTGATCTGATACGACGGACTGTACATCGGTATCCGACTCATCATCTGAATCCCACTTCCGCTTGTGACCTGGTGCGACCATGTCGCCGTCGCGTAAGCCTACGCCTTTGCTGAAATGAGCGAAAGCTGCCTTGCCGTTCTCGAGGGCAATAAGCTCGGTAAACGGGATCTTGGCGCCAAGTTAGTGATATGAAGGCACCCTCTAGAACACGGAGTATGAAGAACAGTGAGATGATGAAATCGGATAACGATGGTAGTGTTGGTGGTAGAGACGAAATTCGGGAGCGTGCGAGAAGTCAGAGGAGGGAGCGTTGCCTGCAAGGCGGGCCTAGCTTGTTTGAATTCGGCAGTGAATAACACTGGCTTGCACCAATAACACAGCCATTTGCCTTAGAGAGAGTAAGGGAGTTGGAGAACGTGAAGTAGCGTTCTGTCAAAGAGGCCCCCACTCGCTTGAGCTGAGCTGAATCTGACAAACGGCTGAATAGCAGGGAGTTGCAGTACGTGCAAACGACGAAAACAATGAAGGTGGCAGGAGATATGGCGTAATTGAATAGGTATAGAGGTATAGAGAAGGCAAATATCCACCTACCAGTTCTTTTCTTCCATCTGTAAACTCGACTAAGCACTGTATTTGGCCATTCTTGGTTGGGAGCTCTGCCGAGATGGCCTCGACGATGTCGCTGCACACGGCAACATATTCCTTGCGCTTATCTCTCGGTATACCTGGAATGGCGACCTCTATCCCGTTGTGGTCTGTTTGAGGGTGGGAGGTGAAGCTGTCTTGAGCGTTGTCGTCGAGCTGCACATGGTCCCCGAGGAAGCCACTCGGGGTTTCCTCCTCGGCGAGGTTGCCAAATTCCGCCATTAAGTCATCAAGAGGCATATCGACGTCCATCCCCTTGTCATTGTTCTCGCTGTCAACAGACCCTCGAGACTCATCGTCGCTGTCCATTACTTGCGGCGCATCGGGTCGAGTTTCGAGGGATGTCGGCGGGGTCTTGTCGGCGTTCGGTTGCGCGGGAGGATCCAGAAGCTCGCGACTAGGCTGGAAACACTTCGATAGAGGAGGTAAAAGAATAGAACCCCAGATGGATGGTTAATTTGAGGGGGGAAGCAATCAAAAAATCTCCTGAATACCGCTTGAAAGGATCGCTTCGGTTGGAAACGGAAACGCGACTTGTTGCCCGCACACGCGTTGTACCCATTAACCAAGCTGTCCGAGGTTCAGCGATCTCGAAATAATAGCCAATCAGGGCACTGGGACTGGTCTCACCGCCCGCCGGGGCCCCTGCACGAATCGGCAGAAAAAGTTGAGATAATACTTCGAGAACTGAAATAGCTTCCATGAGACGCCAAAACCATCCCACCATACTGTCGCTGGCTCATTCCCACGACCACATTCTGCGATGCTATACCCGGCACAATTGAGGGTAGTTGCCTTGCGCCGTCCATTTGCGACAACTCTTCGCTGCGACCAAAGCCCCTCCCGAATCCTGGTTCGCGCATCGAGCCTTTCTGCGATCCATCGAGGAATACGCTCCTCCGAGCGAGTTCAGTACGGGGCGCCACGATCTCCCGGAGAATCGACCGATCGAAATCAACGTGATGCATCCGATTCAAAGCCAAGGTCGAGGGGTTTTGCGGGTCGAGAAGCCCGTGGTTCGTCGTCGCCAAAATCCACCGGTCGATCCGACATGAGATCAGGGAGGAGAGCCTCTTTCAGCCGAGAACCTCAGGATTCGTTTGCGTCAAAGTTCAATGCTCGATCCGGTGCCGCGCCGAGTAGGGGCGGTTCCTTCGGTCGAGAACCGCGGGATACCTTTGCCTCAAGATCTACGTCTAAGGCCATGGACGGTGCCTCCAACTGGCGCCAGCAGCAAAAGCTACGGAAGAAGCTTGCAAAGAAAAAGGAGGAGGAAGAAGAGGAGGATGATGACTACCGCAGGACCCGGAGAAAGCGGTTCGCAGATTCAGAGTTCTCTTTCGGCAAGAAAAGCTTGGTTTACCGACTGAAATACGGCGATCTCAAAGACACGGCCTCCAACCTGGAGTTGCAGGAGCCCGTCAGACCTAGATCGTTCCGCGATGCCAAGCGGGATAATGCGCGCGATGGGAGAGAAGCTCACGAGGCCAGTGGTCCTGAGTTAGCTGAGGAGCCAAGAAGAAGTGAGCGACGAAGCGACGGTGAAGGAGAATCTCGCGATGCGTCGGCTCCGATGCACTCAAGACCAACTGAGCGACGAAACGAAAGTGATGGAGGATATCGCGACTCATCAACCCCAACGCGCTCAAGGCAATTCGAACGACGAAGTGACGGCGATAGGGGACGCCGTGATTCATCAGGTCCGATGCGTTCAACGTATACCGAACGACGAAGTGGCGGTGATGGGGGGTATCGCGATGGTGCGATGCGCTCAAGGCAACCCGAACGACGAAGTGGCGGCAACGAGGAGTATCACGACTCATCAATGGAGATTCGCGGGCGCAAGAAGGAGATGATGCCGATGACTCTCAAGTACACGACTGCTGCGTCCCAGTTCCTGTATGGACGATCGGTTGTCAAGGCCGCCCTTGAGCAAGGAAGGCGAAAGCTCTACAATCTCTACATTTACGGCGGAGAGAATCGAAAGGACTCCAAAGACAACACCATCATGACTCGACTAGCCAAGAAGCACGATATCCCCATCACCATCATCCCCAACCATGAGCAGCGTATCATGGACAAAATGAGCATGGGTCGACCTCATAACGGCTTTGTTCTCGAGGCATCACCCCTTCCCCAGCTCCCAATCAAGTCCTTGGGGAGACTAGAGGAAACCACGACTAGATTGGGATTCCACGTTGAACTGGATTTCCAGATGAAGGAGGAGGTGGCGATCAATGGCACCGACACCTTTGTCCGACGCGCCAATGATGTCATGCCCAAGCCTTTTGTCCTGCTGTTGAATGAGATTCTGGACCCTGGAAATTTGGGAGGCATCCTCCGTACAGCAAGCTATCTGGGCATCGATGCTGTGGGTATCACCACTCGCGGTTCCTCGACTTTAACCCCTGTCGTCCTCAAGTCGGCAGCTGGCGCGGTGGAGGAAATCTCGCTGTTCACTGTGGACGACCCCCTCACCTTCATCGAGGAGTCGAGCAAGGCTGGATGGAAGACTTTTGCAGCAGTCGCGCCACCAGACCGGAAACTGATCCGAAAGCATGGCAACAAGTTCATCTCCACGGATGCGATCGAAGCCAGAAGCCCGCTCAACGATGACCCATGTCTGCTCGTTCTCGGCAACGAGGGACACGGCTTATCCAAAGAGCTAAAGATGGCCGCCGATTACGAGCTGTCGGTGCCGCGATTCGTCCAAGGCAGCTGTGTGGACAGCTTGAACGTCAGCGTTGCAACTGGGCTTTTGTGTCACTCCTTTGTCAAAGAAATCGAGGTTGAGACCAATGTCGAGCAGAGGGTCGAACAGAAGGTCAAGCAAAAGGGGGTCTCCAACAAGACGCAGCAGGTCATTGACTTGGTGGCAAAGCTAGGGATCAAGGAGATGAAGGGAGAGGCTTCGCAGCAAGAGTTGGAAGAGGCGACTCAAGAGGAGTCGGAGCTGGAGCCGGAGCAAGAGCCGGAGCAAAAGATGTACGAGGAAAAGAAATCGGAGGGAAAGAAGCCAGAGAAGGAGATGGACTTGGGCTTCTAAACCACCATGTACCACATATCATGACACCACTACACCCCTGTATAACACCAAGGATCCAGCCGGCCACTGCTCATGAGAGGTGAGCCGCGCATATGTAAAACGAAATCTTGTACAATAGGACAACTACGTATAGATATATATTTGAGATGACTTATGCATTCCCAACTTCAAACACAATGCTGGTTTGCGTGTGGTTGTGATGTGAAAGCGCGGCAGCTGCTAACAGACCCAGCTGACACCGCATTCTGGAAGCTTGCCTGTTCTGGCCTGTCCAGGTCTCACCTCCAGGTGCATGTGCATGACGTCGTGGGGTTGGCTCATGAGACCTGAGCTGGAATGACGACCACTGCATTCGTGTCGGATCGGCCTTGATCATTTTCTTGGCAAGTCAAATCGGATTTGCAAAGATCTGACAAGAACCTCATGTCCAATTCCCAGCGGCTTTTGTCGCGTTATTCTGATGTTTGGCGGGGGAAACGATACACCAAATCTGTAACGCCGGGCGCCAGATTCGGGCGTCGCCCAGCCACCCATTTGTTTACTAACGGAGTACGAGCTGCCATGCCACATCAGCAGAGTCAGGCATGGTCTTGTGCGTCAGACGATTCCCCCACCGTCATGATATAAATATCTTCCAGCAGGACGGAGCTGTACTTCTTTACTCTTGCGCTAGCTCACTGATTGGACCAGATTCAGCGGTGTAGAGCGAGGCTTGTCGAGCTGCGAGGTCCCAACTCCAATTAGTCCTGCAGTGCAACATCGCCAAAGCTTCCAGGCGACGCTGCTCGAAATCCACCATTTGTCTGTGCCAAGCCAGGATAGCAGCCAGCAGTCATGAGGTCCTCGTCGGCATTCTTCGTGCTTCCCATGTCACTCCTCGCCCTTGTATCGCACGCTGCGGCCGACAATTCCGCCCCAACAGCGATCAAGAAGCTCGCGCCCAACTCCAACGAGAAGCTCCTAGCAGAGCACCTCGCCTTCGCCGCCATCCCCCTGCTCTCACCTCGCGACGCTGCCGCTGCCGCTGCCGCCATCTCGTTCCTTGACGAGCGAGGCGAAACCGTGGGCGGCATCACGCGCTACCGTCCAGCATTTGCCCGCCACTTCGAAGATGCCGAGTACAACGTGCTGCGCCGGGCGGCCGAGGCCCTAGCGCTGCTGCAGAGGAGAGAGGCCTGTCCAGATGGTACGAGCAGCTGCTCTAATATCGACGCATCAAACAAGTGCTGCCAAGAAGGGACGTACTGTGTTTCTGTTGACGACTCGAGCGTCGGCAACGTCGCTTGCTGCCCCGACGGAGTGCCATGCGGGGGAGGGGTTGGTGCTTGCCCTTCCGGTGCAACAAGCTGCTCTGAGGAACTTGGCGGTGGATGCTGTATCCCGGGATACGTGTGCGAGGGCGCCGGCTGTGAGTTAACCCCGAGATATTGGCCCATCATGATGTGAATGCTGACGAGGATGAAGGTGTCCCCAGTGCCTCCGCAACGCGCACCAGCACTACCACCACCACCACGGCCCAAACCTCTACCCAAGAGCAAGCCGAGACGACCACCACGGAGGAGTCTTCTGAGGAGCAAACCACCACAACCCAAGCCGAGACAACCTCGGAGGAAGACACTACCACCACCGAGACTGCCGCCGAGACTGCCACCGAGACTGCTACCGAGGCTACCGAGACCAACACAGGGACTGCTACCGGC
>JAANBB010000594.1:0-20938 GCA_014621425.1 Cylindrodendrum hubeiense | reverse complement strand
AAGGATGCAAGGTCCTGGGCTGCCCAACCACACGGCGTGTCTCGCCTGTCTGTTGCTGAGTTGGGGAGTCAGTGGTGCTGCGCGATTGCTGGTGCGACCGGGATTGCGCGTGGTGTGTGGGTCGCTGCTTGGGTCACTGCTTGGGTCGCTGCTTGGGGGTGCGTGAGTGTGCGAGTGTGCGAGTGTGTGTGTGTGAATGTGCCGACACCCAGGTACCTAGCCCGAGCAAGCAATATAGTGTGGTGAATTTGAGCCGAGCTGGACGGGACGGCCGTGGTATGCTTCCGGCTCGAGCGAGACAGGGAAACCAAGTAGACTCCAAGGGAGAAGAGGGGAGATGAGCGATGGGAAAGGCCGAGGGCTGTGACTGCAGTAGCGGTGTTGGTGTAGTGGGTGGTGGTGGTGGTGGTGGTGGAGGAGGGGGGAATTGGACGGTTTGGACTGGGCAGAGGCCACAGAGCGGCGGATGGATGGTACATGAGAGGCCGGTACGTAGCAATTGATACGCACACAGTACGTCAACTGAAGCACTGCAAGCAACAGATTGGAGGAGTAATTGATTGAAGGGAACGAAGGGCACTTGCGCTTCGGTACCTGGGTATTCGCGGCAGGGCGCACCGAGGCGCAAGGAATGAATGCTCTTTGTTTGGCTCTTACATGCAAACGCACACCACAAGAAAGCTGGTCAGGTCCAGCCGGTCTGGTCCAGCCGGTCTGCTCTCGTCAGGTGTCTTTTGTCTTGTCTCTCAATGACTTTGTTTCGCTCACGCGATTGATGCCTTAGCGTGTCCTGTGGACGGACTGTCGCTGCTCCCCCGGCTGCTTTCTTTTCGCGTTTGCCTTTTCGAGTCGAGTCGCGTCCCCGCGGTTGGTCGTCAGTTCTTCGCAGCTGTCAGGGTCCAGCCAGTACTTGGGGAACGGGAGCGGGAACGGGAAAGACAGTCAAGGCCCAACTGGATGAAAAGAGCATAGTGAGGTAGTAGCCGTCGCACACGGGCTCTCCAGTGGACATGGCCAGATATCCCAGGACAGAGGCCAAACCGCCAGGCCGGAGAGGGCCTCGAAAGCGGGGGGCCATCGATGGACAACGGGGGACGGACGCCGGGCTGGTCCCTCAACCCGCTGCACTGTCCTGTTCCATCCACGCGCAGATTTGAGTGAGCCCAGCAACAAAGCGCAAAGCGCAAAGCCCTGGCCATCCGGAAACCAACCTGGCCCATGGCAGACAAAGAGCCTGCCTGGACCACTGGATGGGATGAGCCCATCCCATCCCATGGCCATGGAACAAGGTGCTTGCTTGGGTTCCCTTGTCACGGCGACCCGTTTGCCGTGTGCCTTGCCCGTTTGCTGCTCTTCTTTCCCTCAGCATCTACGTAATACCACCTGCAGCCAACCAGCCTTATCGCAATGTCCTCGATACCCGTCCATTCACCCCTCTTCTATTGCCTTTCCGTCTCACGCACGCAAACAGCAGACCGCAACGGGCCAGTTCGCTTGCAGAGGACATGCGGTGGGTGTACCGAGTACTTCGTTCAAAGCCTGAACGGATACCTGCGCTCAGGCTTGCCAGTGCCTGCGTCTTCGCCCCCCTCCCAGCCTCCCATGTCCTCTCTGCTCCTTCAGGCCAACGAGGCAGGGGTGATTGTGATGGGCATAGCTTTGCAGGGTTGCTGTTCCCTGCCCTGTGACATTTGACACCCGGAGTCCTGTGCCTCTGTCCGCTCACACGGAGCCGACCAACGGAGCACGCTTCTGCCACGGACTCAGGCCATCAGCGACAGCACTCCACCACCTGCCATCAAACACCTCCCGTCTCCCATCTCCGCTCGCAGCCCACCTTCAGTGGCACACAACTGAGCTTCCAGGGCCCTCGCTCGATGGGTGATCCTGTCATCCGCTGCGCCTGGCTCCTGGATTGGCCTGGGCGGGCTTTTCGTGAGCCGTTGTTGCGGTGGGTCGGTTCTGTGCCGCATGCAGGCCGCCGCGTGACGAACCATACGCACCCTATCTCGTCCTTCCACAGAATTCCCATCCTTGGAACCCAACTTTGTACCCATGGTCAAAGTCTCGTCAAACTCATCCGCCCTCATGGCCCTGTCACTCCAGTAAAAGCCCTTTGCATCAACCTACACAAGCTGGTGCCAGCTGGACCAAACTCAACGCGTTTAGGCCAAGTCTACTCACACCGAGCTCGGGCCGTAGAGCAAACTAGGCCCCGGTGTGCTCACTGTTAAACCTCCCCCACCCCTGCTAGACCCGTTAGCAATCAAATCTTAACTAGCGCAGATCTGTCGCACAGTATCCTTCACCATCGCCAGCCATCGCGACAGGGACCGGATGAACTGAACACGAAGAATTCAAGCCCCCATGGCGTTTGGCACATGGTGTGCTCGCCCCCCGTCTGTGTCTGCACCGGCTCGGCCTCTTGACGGCCTCGACCCGCGTGTCGCATCATTTGCCTGGGCAAGTGGGGGACGTTTCTGGGCGCAGGACATGGCGAATTGCAGCAACATGGCTGATTGCCATCAACAAGCGCGCCCTCAATCCCTGCTTGTGCGACATACTGCCTTTACGAGACTTAGAGATTGGGCTGCTCCTGGTTGGATCCTGTTGGGTGTGGCTCACTTTGACTCGATAGTCTGTCTGCCTGTATGCCCGCTCGGCCGCCCACCTCCCTCAATCACATTTTGCTGGTCGCGCATCCCCTCAGCTCTCCGCAGAGCTCATGGATGGGATTGCCCCTAGTGCGGCGCGTTCGCGGGACAAACGAGGCCGCCAGCAGGGGCACGAGAGCCAGACCGAGAGCAAAAGGTCCCTGGTTCCGTGGTTCTGTCCATGGCAATAATGCTACAGCCACAGAGTGGAAATCGGGGGGTAGGCGGGCCTAGTTTCCTCGGTTCCCCAACCGACCACTTGGGTTACACTGATCGAGACCCTGGCCGAATAGCTTGCTCCCCCGAGCGGCGCTGAATATACCGCAGGCTCGCCAAACTTGATTGGCGGAAGGTTGTCAACGCGCCGTCAATCTGGAGTCGGCGATTTCAATTACACGGAGGCGGCGAGCACCATGGACGTGCTCAAGCGTGAAATCATGGTCAGCATAGTGGGGCCGGGGCCAATGGAGCTACGAACCGGAAGCACACCGTCATGTCATCCCATCCTCCAACGGAAGGCAATGTCGACAAACCCTGTGGAGACAGCTGCACTGATAGCTAGTCAAATCCGAGAGGCGGGGATCCTGATGCACCACCTTTGTGGATGGCGGATTTCAAGGCCTCGGCTCCGTCGGAGGGTGGCGGGAAGGTCCAGGGTCGTTGTTTGTGATGAAGGGGCGACTTTAGGGCGGAATAAGTGCACCTTGACATGATCAGATGGCGTAAGTTGAATCGCGTCAAGCTCCGGAACCTGCCGCCGGACACATGAAGCGGGTAGCGACGCTCAAGCAAACGCAGAGAAAGCTCGGCGACGCTGGCGGCGATTTCACGACTTGATGGCTCCCAGATCTGAGGCTGGATGTCGTCCAACTTCATCTTGCAGTCGCGGCTGAGGAAGCAGACCGAAGGAGAAAGGCTTCATTCCGCAGGGGGAATGGCGTCGAGCAGGACTCGCGAATGACGAGGGAGCAGATGCCTCAGATGGGACTGTCAGGCCGTGCTCGACTCCAACATGGCAACTTGGCGCTCGGCCCGGAAATGCTTGCACGCGCCGAAGCGGGGAAACTGAACCAAGCCCAACCCGGCATCGTTCTCGCTGGTCGACAGCGGTGGATCAGGGGAGAGGGCGGGCGGACGACGGACGAGGCGCCATTCTGCAGTCGATAGCCTCCAGTCTCCGGAGTCCAAGACCAAGGGCACCAGGGCCCAAGACCGGAGGTACAAGGTATCCCGGCGCGAACACCTTAGCCTAAACAGGCAGCTGTCCGGATGCGCGTCACAGTGTCGGCGGCGTGGATCAACGCTGCAGAAACACGGTTTTTACGGGCGACCGCCGAGAGGTCGATGAAGGCGTGGTATTGGTGGCGTGGGATGGGGGAGGGCTTCTGGTGGTGGCAGCCGTGCTGTGTTGCCCGTGTCCTGTCCGTTGCCATTGAAATGAGATGGAGGGCCGTCGGCTGGTAAGCCATGGAACAGCTCGGAAACAGCGCAAATGAGACTAGCGCGGCTTGGCGGTTGCGTGCATGCCAGCGCCCGTGGTGGTTGCCCGTGGTGGTGGTCCGTGACCCGGACCGATGCAATACGCAGGGAATTAGGTGGGCCTAGCCCCCCGCTACATGCATCGCTTGTGTGGGGATTGCGCTCGGACTGCTCACTGGTCAATCAAGGCTGAGCCTCGGGGAATGGAAAGCGATCAGGTGTCCTCCTGCACAAAGAGTTGGCCGAGAGGGCAGGAGCCGCAGGACAGGCTGACAGCTGGATACCTACCGACCTGAGGTGCCTACCTGCCTTAGGTTGGTGGGTAGGTAGGCGGGCAAGGCAGGCAGCCGTGGCAGCAAACGCACCAACCTGAGCAAACGCAGGTCAAACGCAGGCCCTTAGGCAGAGCTGCCGCCCGTTTGTCACTGGGTCTGTCACTGGGTCTGTCACCGGGAGCGACGCGCAGCAGCAGGATGCCGTCTTCCCCTCCCAATCAGTTCCTGCAGACTACACACCGACACCACCTCCTTACAGAAGAAAAGGCCATCCCGACGCCCTACGGTTGGACGTGGTGATGTCTGTCTCAACGGGCGCGCCGCACTCGTACTCGATGCATGCACGCCCGGCCGAAAGATCACGGCATGAATCCGCGATGGATGAGGGCTGAAGCCCGATGGCCGCCCTGAGATGCGGAGATGGCCATCATCCGTCTCATGGGGCGGCTCCTCCCGTGCGAATTCCTCCATCCTCCCGTTGATGGCCCACGTTGCAGGCAACTGCCGTCTCGTTTGTTGGTTCTGGTGCAGCTTGGTGATCGCGCAGCTCGGCCTCGAGTCCCAGTCTCCCGGCGGGTAGATATGGGGGTTACTCCCCACATGGACGTGTCATTGTGAGTTGGCCACACTCCATCCAGCCTGACGTCTTTCAAAGCAAACAAACGGCTCGATGCGTCATGCTAGATGGAGCATTGAGGCAAGTCTTGGCCTGATATAGCACTGCCAATATTTAAAGTTGCGGCCTGTTTTCCCTCTCAGGCGGTATCCGAGATCGATGCCAGGTTGATGCCCCAGCTCCGATTCCAGAGATCGGCGAGGTCTACCGGTAAAACAATGCTCACAGGAGGAGGATCCTGGCCCAAGGTTTTTGGAGCACACGCTTTTCAACTCCAAGGTGCGAGCTACATCTAAAGACCCAAGATCAACCCGCCCGACTTTGTCGCTTTGCCAGGAATCGCGCTGTCGCTTCAACGATCTGAATTAAGTCGTGCAGCCCTCTATCATCAGTGGAGATCTTCATCGATCCAGTTCGCAAAACATGCTTGATTGAGCTCTCCAGGAAGACAAAAATCCCAACTCGCTCTCCCAAAGGGGCATCCATCTCCATCTCCATCGCCAGGGCCAAGACGATTGAGCTTGTCCAACCCAGGAAAACCCCGGGGTCGTGCACCCGTGTCGCCAACAGTGAACGATGTTCCCTAAAAGCCCCCAGGCCCAGCAGGGCCCCCTCCCCTACAATCCCCTATTCCTTATCGTGTCTAGTTTCACCACACCGCACCTGTCAAAACCAGACCCGTGTGTCCTCGGCTCCGAGCCCTGTGCGCTGGGGGGACTCTATCCGGTGGCAACCCTAGCGGTAGTACTCCGTCGTCGGTGGTGGTCCCCTACCGGCAGTGGTGGACTGGTGGTGCAGAAAGGGGCTTTGCGCAGCACCAGATCTTGTCCGAGGGAATCTGCGAGGGAACCTGCGAGGGAATCTGCGAGGGGATCTGCGAGGGGATCTGGGACAGACAGGAAACGGTCTCACGCCACGGAAAGACGTCAGAACCGCACGAGTGGATCGCACAGGGCAGCAAAAAGCATCAAAAAGGCCCAAAAGGCCAAAATGGCCAAAAAGCAGCTGATCCTGGCGGCTCTGATGGTCCCTGGCGGCTCTGCGACACCATCTCAGGCGCACCATTGGCCTGTGGCTCAGGCTCCTGGTGCCAAGTGCGCCGGGGGGGCCCTCAAGTCCCAGTGGACTCCAGCGTGCTCCCAGCGGTTACTGTCCCAAAGGGGCCCTGTCGCCACGGACGGCGGCCTCCCATTGGCCACCGCCTCGGACGTGGCCCGTGCCCGGCCGGCAGCTTTGCGTCAAGATCCATATCCTGAAACGACTCCGGTTGGCAACATCAGGTACATCAGGTGTTGCCGGCGGGAGTCGAGTCTCAAATGTCGAGTCTGGCGTCAGTTTCATGCTTCAAGAAGGTTTCTTTTTGCGTTTCTGTCCGGCTTTCTGTGTCGTGTGTGTGTCCGTCTTCCTGTCCTATCTCTCTCTGTCCTTCTCGTCCGGTTACGAGTTGTCTTTCCCTCTCTCGTCTCTCGTCTCTCGTCTCTCCATCGCTCTCTCTGGGTCTTCGTATCCGCCTCGGCGCTCCATCCACAGCCGTCTCTCTTTCTTGTGTCCTTTCCTCTTCGCCTTCGCCACCTCTGCGAATATCTTGTGTCATTCGGTAGACTGAGAGTTCAGTGCCGGTTCTACCAAATCACCTCCTCTCCTTCACCTCTTGACGAGGTCTGGCTAGTCCAGTTCATTCATTACTATCCATCCGACGCCGGCCGTCCAACGCAACCAACGCGGAAACCAATACCAACTGAATCCCAAGCGGATCACAATATCGAATACTCGTCAACGATCAAGCAAGCTTATCATCTTGACTCGAACCAAGATCCGCCATTAATACACCCACCATGGCCAACAAAGTCTTCCTGGCCACTGTGGCCGCCGATAGCCTCTTCCTCGCCGCGGGCATCATGGAGCTGGTCTTCTCGCTCGTCGTCCGCAGCCAGATGAACGACGTGCCCACCGACGGCGAGCAGGCCACCCGCAACCTTCTCTACCAGCGCTTCCCCCTGACCGCCGGCATCGTCAACGCCTCCTTCATTCTCCTCACCTTCGTCGCCACGCTTCCCGGTCTCTTCATGCCCGCCCGCGGCATCCTCAAGGTCGGCGGTTACATGGTCACCTTTTGCGGCATCTTCACCATGTGCGTCGGCGTCTTCCTCTGGGTCATGACGCTGAAGATCCGCGGGGAGTTCTTTGACGTCTACGTCGCCCAGGACCCGAGCGTTCAGGGCCTGATTCAGGCTTCGGTACGCTTCTTCATTTGATATCAAGGAAAAAGATGGGGCAAGATAAACTAACATAAGATTTCTATATAGTTTGAATGCTGCGGTTACAGCAACAGCACTTCTCCTGCCTTCGTCACAGACTCAACCTGCCCCAGTCCTGCCGCTGCCGCTCTCATGCGCGGATGTGCCACGGCCATTTCAAGTTTCGCCAACATCCACATCGACAGCATCTTCACCGTTGTCTTTGGCATTGTCGGTGAGTCATTTGTCTAGCCTCTGACCTCTTGGAACCGGAAATGCTAACATCAGCCCCTACGCAGGTATCGACGCCATCTTCGTCCTCTGCATTGCCTGCCTCCTCAAGGATCGCAAGGAGCGCGAGCGCTACCGCCACATTGACGAGAAGACCGGCTACCGATCAATCTAAAAGGGCCCATTCTCCACCTCCCCTCCCCTCGCCGTTTGCCATTGACTGGTACGCGTGGGAGTTGCATCTTCATTCGTTTCCTCACAGTATAACAGCGCTCAATCTTTCCTGTCTGTACCTGCTGTATTTTCAACAACCGATTTTTAAGTATTTTAATGGGGATTTGTAGCTCCATTGCATGGGGATTGTGGTTTATGAGGTACCTGATAAGTGTCTACGAGCTGTACAACACGCAATCTACGAGGTCGGGCTTTCGTTTAAACACGCTGGGAACCCGCTGGTGTGGGTTGAGCTCTATATACCAGTTGCCGCATAATAATCTAAGATATGGAACCGCATTCAGGTCAAAAACACATATACTCGTGACATTTTTGTAGATCGTCTAGCTTCCTGTCATACGCTCCCAAAAGTCGTAACGCCTCTCTCACGGCTCGTCGTCCGTGAGACTTCCACCTCTTCCAGCTCCAGCTTCGGTCCCTCGGCCATTATCCTCTCCCGGTGCCACGGCCCAACGAACATGCCCTGAGGGTCTGCGCCGTTACGAACTGCTCGGAATGCCTCCAGATTCTTGCCATAGAAAGATTCGATCTCTGGGCGGTACGTGTCAAAGTTCTTAGCCCAGTGAGGACGTCCACCAAGGTCTTTCATCAACCACTCAAATCCCTGGTAGTATCGCTCGCGGCAGGGAGGGTCAGTCCAGTACGGGCGGTAGAGGGTTGCGTTGAGATATAGCGTCGGGCCATCTTCATCGGTGGGATCAAGGAACGGGCGGGGGTTAGAGGTGAGGGTGGTGTCGCTAATGCGGACTTCGACGGGAGCGTGGACGTAGAGGCCGTCTGCAGAGAAGGGGATGTTGTGAGGCACGTAATCAGGGTCCTCGGGTGTCAGATGGTTGAGCCACGAGCTGAGTCGGCGCAGGGCTTCGGGGCCCTTGTTGAGAGGAATGGCCCACTCGTTGACGAACTGCGAGTATAAGCAGTTCATCAGGAGAGCTTTGCGGCTTGGCTGGATTGCGCTCGTCCTGGATCCGTCGGCGAAGCCGTACTGCATGCCAAAGACGAACCACTCGACAAATGGCAGTATCCGAGGAGCCCATTGTGACAGGTAGAGGAGGTTGTGGTAGACGTAGTATCCTAGCGAGCCATCGTAGTAGCTAACGGGCGGCTCTCGCTCCTCCTCGGTCGTCTTCTCTGCCTGCCAGACGACTGCGCGCCTGGTGTAAGGGAACCACCAGACCCGAACAAACTCGCTCTGCGTCCACAGCTCATACGGCCAAGCTTCGAACATCTTGAAATCCGTATCGATGGTCTGCTCCCACTTGAGGGTGAAAGCGGGGACGGCACGGAAGGTAACCTCGGTGATGATGCCCAGTGCGCCGAGGGATAGCAGCGCGGCGCGGAACAACTCAGGTTTCGAGTCGGGAGAGCAGGATACAGTGGTTCCGTCGGCAAGGGTGATCTTCAGGGCGAGAACATCTTCAGACATGAGCCCGTGTCGCAGGCTGCTCCCGTGGGTGCCCGTGGAGATGGCGCCGGTAATGGACTGCTGGTTGATGCTGCCCAAGTTGGGCATGGCAAGGCCATATTTCTCGAGCTCCTCGCATAGGGTATACAGCCTAATGCCGCTTTGCATGACGACAACGCCCGATTCCTTGTCGACGGATATGATGCGGTTGTAGTTGTCGAGGTTGACGAGCCAGCTCGACGTGCAGGTAATGTTGGACGGCGAGTGGCCGCACCCGGCCGTCACGATGCGTCGGCGGCATGCTCGGGCGAGGTTGATGACCTTTTCGACTTCGTCAAGCGACTCCGGTTGGATGTAGAGCTCGGGGAGGGAGGAGAAGGTGCGCGCCCAGGTGTGGTGCACATGGCTCGGCCTGGCGCGAAACGCAACGCCGTCGCCGAGCCTGGCGAGCTCAGCAGTGACGAGAGGGTCCATGGCGGGGGGGGCTGACTGGCGCAGAGCGATATGCCCAGCACAAATAAAGATGATTCCGCAGTGAGTATGGGAGGAGGAGGAAGAAGAGGAGGAGGAGGAGGAGCAGACTCCGAAGTGGGCGTTAGCCGCCTTCGCGGGTCTACGACTCTCCGGTGCGAAGTGGAGACGACACCGTCCGCAATCGTAAGTTTATCCAGACCAACTCCGAGGCCAGTCTGTCACTCGGCGGGAGGCGTGTCTTGCGCAGCATTCCACTGACTTGGAAACAGGGTGGAGAGAAAGCCCTGGCAATGAGGCTCATCCGTCATCAGCGCCATCATGGTCGGAGCGCGGCGGGAGGGGGAGCGGGAGGGGGAGGGGCAGCTCTGCGCCAGTGCGCGCGACTTAAAAAAAAATTGTATATGCGCAAAGCAAAGTTGCGACACGAGGGGACGCCGAGTGGGATCGGGGATGCGACGAGGGTCCGGACATTGGCGGGCGACGCCGGCTGCGGGAGCTGATTGGTGACGGAAGGGCGATGGAGGTTGTCGATGATGAATGCGACGACTGCCGCGGATCTTGATAAGCAGCGGCTCATCGGCCGCGGCTTTGCGCAGCAGGGGTCCAGATGGTGTCATCGACTGTTGGTCTCGACTGTTTGGCCCGCCGCCTTTCCGAGCCGAACTCGGGTTATAGAGGAACACAGGATATTACCTATTACGGTCACTATAGGGATATCAGCTCAGCATCCTCGATAACCGTTGGTCTTGCCAACCCCGCAATCACTCAGACCTGTGCACTGCTGCGTATTCATTCCCGAATCTAACCTGTCCACTTTCCGACCATCTACCCTATACATTGCACTCCCACACTCAACCCGAAGCACTTCTCCAGGTTGACGCTTCCCTATTGTTTATTTTCCACTGTCTCAAGCTGGAGTTCAACGATGGCCAATATCTTGACATCAAATTCCTGTATTTAGTGCACAATCACGCTCAAGGCAACCATAAATACCATTCATCTAAGTAGAGCACTTGAGATTGATGACACCCAATCTTGATACGCATCCCAAGTTCACCCGAGCTACATTGTACACGACATCACTTAATCTGACAATTTCCAAAGGAATATCCATTGACTAATAAAAAGACTCCATTTTTTCGCAGTTCAACTGTGGTGATATATAGCAAAAAGTCATCATTACCCTGGCCGTGAACATCAAGAAAGTCCTTGTGGTCCAAACATACATTCGTCAAAATGATTCTCTACTTCCTCATCTTCGTCTCCCCTTTTAATAAATCATCTGCTTCACAGCTTAGAAGCAGGGCTGGGAGGACCAGCGGCGGTAATCTCGTTGTACAGGAGGCTGGAATTCATGTTAGCAAGGCTGCGCTTGATCACTAGTCACACGAGTCAAGACTTACGAAGTCAGGAAGTCGGCGTAATCCTCGCCGGTAACCTGGGTAGAGAAGTACTGAGCAGCAAGATGGAACTTGTTGTTCTTGGGGGCCTGAGCGGAGAGCTGATCAGATGACTCCTTGAGGAGCTTCAGGGCGTAGGCCTTATCGACACGCTTGCCCTCGGTAGTGGTGACGCCGTGCTTGACCCATTGCCAGAGCTGGCTACGAGACACCTCGGCAGTAGCGGCATCCTCCCTAATTAAATGTTAGTGATGTGTATCGTGAGAACATGCATCTTGAAAGACTTACATGAGGAAGTTGATGGGGACACAGCCGACACCTCGGACCCAGGCCTCCATGTATCCGAGACCGATGTTGAGGTTTTTCTTGATACCCGCCTCAGTGATAGTGCCGGGAACGTTCATGTTCAGCAGATCGTTCTGGCCAATGGAGACGTCCTCCCTTCGGACGAACAGCTGGTTGGGGGTGGGCATGTGCTTGTTGAAAATCTCGGTAGCAATGCTGGCGAGGGCGGGGTGGGCAACCCAGGTGCCGTCGTGGCCAGCACGAACCTCACGCAACTTGTCGGCGCGGACACCCTCCATGGCCTTGTCGTTGGCCACGGGGTCGTTCTTGATGGGGATCTGAGCGGCCATGCCGCCCATGGCGTGAACTCCGCGCTTATGGCAGGTCTGGATGAGCAGCTTGACGTAGGCGTCCATGAAGGGAACGGTCATGGTGATGGCAGAGCGATCGGGAAGGACAAAGTTGGCGTTGTTGCGGAACTTCTTGATGACGCTGAAGATGTAATCCCAGCGACCGCAGTTGAGGCCGGAGCTGTGGTCGCGGAGCTCGTAGATGATCTCGTCCATCTCAAAGGCAGCGAGAATGGTCTCAATCAGGACGGTGCCTCGGATGGTACCGCGGGGCATGCCGATGTAGTCCTGGGCGAGGTTGAAGGCATCATTCCAGAGGCGGGCCTCGAGGTGGCTCTCCATCTTGGGGAGGTAGAAGTAAGGCCCGAAGCCGCGGCGCTGGGTCTCGAAGGCATTGTGGAAGAAGTAGAGACCAAAGTCGAAGAGGGAACCGGAGATGGGCTCGCCGTCAACAGTGAGATGCTTCTCCTCAAGGTGCCAGCCACGAGGACGGACAATGAGGGTAGGCAGCTTGCGGTCAGTGCGCAGCTTGTACTCCTTGGGGCCCTGCTTGAAGTCGACTTGGCGGCGGTTGGCGTCGTAGAGGTTGACCTGGCCATTGATCATGTTGTCCCAGGTGGGGGCGCTGGAGTCTGGAGAACGGGCGGACCCATGTTAGTCATGTCCATTACAATTGAGTCGCTGTTGAAATTGACCATGCCAACTTGTCCAAATTTCAGTTTGCATCTTGGTGTTGCATCGTCGCGCCGGCGGCAGCTGCAGAATCGGGGAATCCACAGCTTATCGCAGACTCCACCACGGTTGTTTTGTCGTGGACTTACACGCCGTGCGCCGGCGGCCAACGACACACAATTGCCGCGATTTGGACAGGAAATGACAGTGCATAACAGGAAAAACAACTCACCCTCAAAGTCGGCCATGTAGGTCCAGACATCGGCGTTCAGAGCATTGACGACCATCTTGCGGTCGGTGGGGCCAGTGATCTCGACACGGCGGTCGACCAGGCCGGGCGCCGGCGGCGCGCCCCTCCAGGTGGCATTGTCGCGGATGTGCTTGGTCTCGGGAAGGAAGTCGGGCAGGATGCCGCGGTCGAGCTCAGCCTGGCGAGCGACGCGGCGCTCGAGGAGATTTTTGCGGGTGGCGTTGAAGGAGCGGTGCAGCAGGGCGAGAAAGGCGAGGGCATCGGGGGTGAGGATCTTGCGGTGGGCTTCGTCAATGTTGCCGAGGACGGCGACGCCTTGGAGGATAGATTCGGTGGAAGCCATTGTGATTGTGTGTATGAAAAGGAGAGGTGAGGCTTGGGAGAGGTCGGGCGATGGAGAAGGTGAAGTGGGAGGGAGGGGTGAATAAAAGTCTATGCTAGGACGCTTATATGTAGACTTTCACGTGTCGGTGGTGGAGAGAACGCTGCGGCCCGGCCACGCGATGCCAACTAAATGGGTAAGACTTGGTTTGTCGTGTTCCTCGGTCGGTAGTCGGACTATAGATCCGGAACAAGACGAGATTGGCTGACTGGGGGAATTGGTGGTTGGTGGTATTGCGAGAGAGACGAGATCGTGGTGGTTCTCAGAGGGTCTCGGTGAGGATACAGATGTGAAATCCGGGGTAAGCTTCAGTTCAGGCAATGCACGTGTGAATGGGAAAGAAAGATGGAAATCGAGGTTGGACAGCCGACGCAAGACCAAGGGCTATTATATACATAATTTGTTTGACAGCCAGAGTCGGAGACCCGAGGAGAGCTGCAATAGAGGCGCACCAAAGGGTTCGGACTACGACCGAGCACCGTTTCGAGTCACGGCCACCCGGGCCTGGGGAAACACCATCCACATCCACATCCACATCTCATCTACATCCACATCCGCACCCACTTCGACATCCGCACGGGGGCGACTTCAGCCGTGGTAGTGCTGTATTTTTCCAAACCACCTCTTGGGCGACCATGCACACCCTCAATCGCCGATCCCAACTCGAAGAAAGGGACAGAAGTGAAGACTCTGGGGAGAAACGGCAACATGGGAGACGAACTCATGATGGCGCTGGCAGATGGAGGGGCAAGGTGAGCCAGCCAACCTAACCAATTAAGCGACGAGCCTCGGTCATGGCCACTCTCTCAGTCTTTTGCCTCTGGACCCAAGCGGTCACTTACCGAGAGAGGAGAGAGGACGGACCAAGAGCCCCATGTTGCACGTCCCGTGTTCATCCAGATCTAGGGAAGCCACTGGTTCCAATCCCCACAAACCACGGTCATCGTCCGTGTGCCCCGGTCGGCAACCCATCGGTCGCTCGGGTGGATGGAACCAAGGACAAGAAAAAATGAAGTCAAGCGTCAAGAGGCCAGGAAGTCTGGCAAGCTCTAGACTGCACCAGCTTGCCAGTGGCACTAAGTTAAGGTAAGGTATCCGTACCTTGGGCTGTATGGGGCAAGGAGGGGGCAAAGGAGAGGTAGCGGCGGAGTGTGAAGCATGTGCTCTTTCCATTTGGTCGAGGCAGGAGCCGACCGCGGGCGTCATCGGTCATCGGCAGTCCCCACCTGCCCTACCAGCACTGCAAGTCGCCGCCTGTCGCTGCCAGCTGCCGTATGCCGCCGGCGGGTATCGGTACCTGCGACCGGGGAATCTGTACCTAATCTGGCCGAGATCAGGTACATGGTTTTACGCCCGCTCCACACCAGTTTTGCGGGTGTTTCCTCGGAGGTAAAAGCAGTATCCCCAAATGTACCCCGACAAACCCCCATCTTCTGATGCGGGGCGCCGCATGCCCGGCCGTCCGTGGTGCTCTGCTCCAGCCCCAGACCTCCAGCCATACTCCAACTTTTCTGCCTGTCAAACCCGGGGGCCGTGGATCTGACTGTGGCTAACGGGCTTGGGGTTTCGACGTCGACGACAAGACGCGACCTGGGCTTCGGAAATAGACCGAGATCTCATGCCCATCGCGTTTCCGCGCGCCTCGGCTCTACGATTTGTCGCAGTCAGTCGCAGCCAGTCGCAATTACAGTCACAGCCATGTCCCGTGGCCGTCCATTCTGTGATTTTGCGATTAGCTCTCCCTCGGGCCCTGACAATTGCACGCCTACTCGAGTCTGCGGCTCCGCGGGCAAGTTTGAACTCGGGCCCGGCCTGGCTGGGTCCCGCCGTTCCTCGCCGTTTTGGGGTGTGGGCCAAGATCCCTCTCCCTCTCCCTCTCCCTCTCTGGCATTACCATCCATTCCATGGCTCTCCCTTGCAGGCCATGTGCAGATGACCTGGTCAAGATGGTAGGAGCGGGAAGCACTCATCCATCCCCATTCCCATAACCACTGGTACCGTCCATATCCGCCCATATCCGTCCATACCTATCCGTGGGTGGACGCGACGCTACGTCAGATCAGCGTGCATGTGTACATGCCGAGTGCAGCAAGCAGCAAGTAGCATGCAGCATGCAGATGGATGGGCTTACCACGTACGGGACAGGACAAGCCTCCGACCCAGTGTTTTTGGGGCCGTGGCCGGCGTCGCGGTGCCCCATCTGCTCGGTACTCCGTACCTCTACCGTCTGTCCGATCTACCGACCGAGAAGCCGAGGCTGCCATTACGTCCACTCTTTCACATCTGTCCTCGCATTGTCAGTCATATGAAACAGAGAACCAAGCCATATCTATTAATCGATCCTGGCGCGATATAGACTTGATCGATGACTGGTAGCCCAGCTAGCGAATGAAGTAATCCATCAGTAAAAAAGTGAAGAAAATGAGTGAATGCATCCCGAATAGCCTGTCCAGTCCCTTGAAGCACCACCCACCCGTCCACCAAGACACTGTATCTTTGAAAGCAAGAAACCAAACCAAACCAAACCAAACCAATCGAATTGCAGCGTGTCATCGTCGTACATCCAACTCCGGTCCAGCACCCTGTGCAAAAGATCTAAGCGATAAAGTCAACTTTCCTTCATCCAAACAGCATTAATGCTTAATTAATACTGTATTGATGCACGTCCACCACCGTTGTCATAGATGGGCCTGGCCATCTCCGTGATATCCGCGGCTTATTCACGAGTTGAGCGTCGCCATCATCATTTTCTCCTTCATCTTGTCCGCTACCACTAGGCCGCGCGTCTCAAGCACCAGCTTGATCGTGTCTGCCACTCTATGGAAGCTGCTGGCTGCTCCCCGCTCCTGCGTGAACCGAACAATGCTGAGCTGCTGCTTCTTACCATGCTCAATCACTGTCATTACCTCGGCAGCAAAAGACACTTCCTTGAGGTCAAGATCTGTGTAGTTGGGGTTAACCATCATCCACAACTTCGAGTTTGCAAGTCAACATACAGTTCTTAGCAGCGACCCGCGCAAAGACAATGTTGCGCTGCTTGTCGACTTGAATACCCCGAATACCGTACTTGCGCCACTCCCGTAGAAGGATAGCAATCTCCTGGCGCGCCCGGCGCCGTGAGATGGCCAAACAAACGTGACTCGTCGCAGGCTTCACCCGGAAGAGGCGCGCAAGCCAACTCTGCTTCACTTCGATGTTGCGAACACCACCAGACCCAGATTCGTTGAACTTATTGTTCAATACCTTGCTCTGACCAACATGCTTGCTTATGACTTGTTCCTCTGAGGATGGTGACTCTTTCATATCCAGCTCTCCTGCTTCTGCATCAGTTAGTATCTCAATTGGAGAGGTATCCGAGGTGACTTACTACCAAGCGACATGCCCGAATCTCTGGGCTTATTGCTCTTCCAGAATGGGAAGCTGAACGTCTTCCTCTTTGCTGAAACTCCCATCGAGGCAGAGTCGCTGTGTTTACCTTCGCTTGATGCTGCAATCGAGCTGCAATCTTGCCAATCTGTGGAATCTCTGCCAATCTCTGCCTCAACCTTGTGCGATCGTCTGAACCACGATGATTTCTTCTTCTTCATGGGACCTTGGGATTCAAGTGTGGTGTTTCCCGTCATAGATGCTGTCTCGTTGGCCCGATCCGAGTTGTATGCACTGTTTGGGTGCAGAGAACGCCCCGACTCATCGTCTCCAATTTTCTTTCGCACGTTCAGCGGCCTCGGAGCCTTGACTGGACTCTGACCACTTGGGGAATGAACAACCCGAATGCTGTTCTCAACCTGGCTCAAGTATTCCATACCATTGTTCCTCTCGGTCCCTCTCTTCGTGGGAGTGTGAGGAGGTGCCGATACGATTCGAGCCTTGTCATTGTTCATGCCAGCCTCGTTGATAGAAGGAAGCCCGGCCGGCTTTGTGTGTCTATTTGCGTGGGCAGGGGCTGAGACAACACGCCTGTCCGTATGCTTCGTGAGAACCACTGGAAGGGCAGTTTTGACCTGGTCTGCACCTAATTCCCCAATGTGATCATCTCGTGAGGTAGGACGGGAATCGACATTCGTTGGCGCCAGTGAATGGGCATCGTCCACTCCCAGTGGAGGCAAGGGAGGCAATGGGCGGCTGCTGATACTTTGGGTGGTGATCTCCGAGTCTGGAATCACAGAGGCATGCTCATCAGCCGCCTCGACGGTGAAAGCAAACGGAGTTGACTCCTGATGATTCCCGTCGCCATCCGCAAGAGAACCGGCAATCGAGTCTTCTTCGATTATAGAGCTACCGAATGCATCATCGCAATCTTTAGCAATGTTACTGCTGAAGTGCCGCAGTTCTTCCCTAAATATCTCAGAGACATGTTTCACATCTGTGACTGTCTTTTGAATTGGCTTGCGTGTTGGAGGTCTGTTAGGCACGTTGGGTGCCGCCTTTTTGTGTACTGAGCTGCGTACTGAGTTGGGGTATACTGGGTTATCGTGTAGTGGGCTATTGTGCACCGGCTTGGGCAGAACACCGCTTGGTAAACTGGGAACCTCGGGAGTTGGAGAGCGATCCATCTCTATGCGATAGGTAGATCCTTGCTCAGTCACGTACGGAGGCACGGGACCACTGCGAACACGCCCTAAGGAGCTGGATTGCTTTCGAATATGTGAAAAATCAACACCTCGCTTGTGGCGAAGACTGCGGGAATGCGGAGTTGGTAGTCGATTACTGTGAACAGAGGACAGTGAGCCTCTGGATTGGAGCCGCCCAGTGGTCGAAGTTCGGGCGGCAGTCATTCGCCCACGGCGGGCGCCCGAACCATTTCTAACCCTCAAGGCCTGCCCCGTGTATGAACCGCTGGCTGTTTGATGGTGACGATGGACACTGGCTCTGGAGTAGCTCTTCTGGGGATCTCCATCCTGGGGCTGGTGACTACCACGATGAGGCGGATAGTTGGCTCCTGGATCCGTTCCGGCAACGCTAGAGATGACGGTGAACCGCGATATAGAACGACCGTGACCGTTGAGGCGAGGTTGGGAAAACTCGCGAGTGGCCACGCGCTTTTTCCATGCACCGGGCTTTAAGTGATGGTAATCACTCATAGAGTGAGCCAGTTCGGGCTTAAAGTCTTCCAATTGCTTCTCACGGTAGTTGAACAGCAACCAGTAAAAGGCTTTCTGGTCATTTGCCCTGTAAATGTTAGATGAGAAAAGCTAGTTAGATTTGGAGTCACTTACTGATCGCATGTCAGCTTGAGTTTGAGGTCACTCTCACTGAACATGTGCCACATGGAGCGAAGCTGTCGCAGAAGTTGAGGATCAACATCTTGTGGCGGCACAGGAGTGTATTGGAATCCCTTTCGCGTATCGGGGGGCTGTCCATTGGTGTCGCCGAGATTATCGAGATAGGCATACTTCTGAACCACCGGGTGCCGCCAAATCTCCTTGAGTGTAATACGCCGGTCAGGGTTGACCTGCAGCATGCGCCGAATCAGGTCCTCGGCTTCGGGATTTAGGGAATCCGGCATTTGATACTGGCCTCTCTTCGTTTTCGACATCATGACGCGGAGGTCCGGGTCGTCAAATGGCAGGGTTGCAGATAGCATGGCGTAGAGAATGACGCCCAAGCTCCAAATGTCCGCTCTGTCGCCACGGTACTGTCTGTTCTTGAGGAGTTCTGGTGCTGCATAGTGTGGGCTTCCGCAAGCAGTGGCGAGTTGATGTGTGTCGGTTTGGTGAAGGGCAGCCATTCCAAAATCGGCAATCTTGATCTGGAGATCAGCCGTGATCAAGATATTCTCCGGCTTGAGGTCGCGATGACAGATGTTGAAAGAGTGACAGTAAGAGATTGCGCTGATAATCTGACGAAAGAAGTAGATGGAAACCTCCTCGCTCAGCCGGCCCCTCAGGTTGATAAAGGTGAACAAGTCTCCTTGGTCGATGTACTCGAGGATGAGGTACCTGTATAGGTTAGTGTCAAATCAAGCCAGTGACTTGCCGGAGGGAACGTACACTTCGGAGCGATTCTCCCAGATATCATAGAGCCTCATGATGTTTGGGTGCTCAATGAGCTTGAGGATGGCCACTTCGCGCTCAATGGCCATGGGAACTCGTATCTCGCCATCGATCTGATTGGGGCGACTGTTGTCCCACTTGCTGAGGGCGGCCAAACTGCTGTCCTGAACCAAATATGCCATACGTCTGTTGACAATCTTGACAGCTGCGAGCTGGTTTGTGATGTTGTGACGGCAGAGGCGGACTCGGGCAGACGATCCCTTGCCGAGCGTTTTCCCCAACTGCCATGGACCAATGTGGGTTTTGTAATTCTTCTTACTTCGGCCACTGTTAGAAGAGTCGTGAGATGCCTGAGAGAGGCGCCTAGGATCCTCCGTTTCCTGAGGCGGCCTCAGCACGGTAGCTCCCTGGCGTTGAGTGACGGGTGGGTGATGGTTGGGCGCTGGGGATCGACTGCCGGAGGGGCCACTGGGGTGTCCATAATTCGGACGAGATGCATCATGGCTATTCGGAGCAACAGGCTGATCGTATCGTGACTTGGGTCGCTGACCATCTTGTGCAGGATAGGCTGAGTTGATTCGGTTTGAAGCCTCGGAAAGTGGTGAGCGAGTGGCGATGGAAACAAACGGTTCCGTCATGGTGATCGAGGTAGTCGCAGTGAATCAGCACATAATACTTGGGGGAAAAAACGACAATTCGGCAATGGGATGAAGCAGAAAGGAACGACAGGATGCTCGTAGGAGCAGTTGGAAATGAAAAAGAGAGGCACCTGTAGAGGCGAGGTTGAAACGAGGCCGAATGACGGGCGGAAAGAGAGACTGAGGAAACCTGAAGGCCACTGGCGAGAGAAAACGGAGGGGGAAAGGCATAGAAAAGAGGGCCAGAAAGACAAGGCACCAGGCAAAAGGAGTGACAAGGGCTGGCAGAAACGAAGGGCGCGGAGGGGGAGAACGGGGAGAACGAGGTGGGCCCCTGGGCATGGAATGCAATGTTTACCGTGGAAGACGTGTTTTGCGAGGCTGGGGAAGGGAGGAACCCATAGTTGGAACACGAGTTGGCAACTGGCATCTGGCTGGTATCCGGCATTTGCCATCCGCCAACAGCTGCCAACCACCAGCTGTGGGGAAAATTGGCCGACAGCTGCCACGACTGGGGCAGCTGAGCAGCAAACCCATGATTCTAGCCACCGTAATGCATTCCAGCGTGTAGTCATGGGCCTCGCACGCAGACTCATGAGCATCAGTGAATATCAGTGAATATCAGTGGAGGGAAGTCTCGCCAGGGAGGGAACCGGCCATCCATTCTGCCTGTATAGCCTGCTACCTACCTGCCTTTAGGTACCTATTCCCCCACCCATTCGAGGTATAAGAAGGGCCACGGAAGGTGCCATCCGCCCGACTCCTGGATCTTAAAATGGTTGCAGGTCGTCTCACCTCGCCCGAATGCCAGCCACGACAGGAAAACCTCTAGTTCATGCATCTAGCTTGGCCCTGAGACTGCATCCCTGACCGCTTGATTCTCGTGTCGACGAGCAGTTGTCTGTACCAAGTGTCAGCATCCACATGAAGCGATGAAAGCGACTTGGGAATTATAAACTATGTGGTTGCCAATTTCTTTACTTTTCGATACCGCTGGGCGTTAATGGCCTGTCTGAAGAGCCGCCTTTGTTGCAGCATGTCAACGTTGTACGATACGAGACTCTAGCACAGCAAATAATAGCAAATAATGGGATAATATTTGACATGCAGACACCAAGCAGAGTTTTTTTGCCGACGATGAATCTGGGCGGAGTGATTCCTGGGGCCTCCAAGAACCCTGGACAATGAAGGATCTAGTGAGGTCTTGAATTCCAAGGGATGAGGTTGATTTGCCCCTTCAGAAGGGGCGTAGTTGGCGCCGACAAATTACTAAGCATCATTTCACTTACACTTACACACCATCTCCCTGACTCCAACCTAACCGACCTCCCTTAGGTGAGACAAAGAGGGTCCTTGTAGACAA
>JAANBB010000593.1:0-20952 GCA_014621425.1 Cylindrodendrum hubeiense | reverse complement strand
TCAAGAGGAAGAGGGGGGGGGCGTGGACAATCCCAATCGACTTTGATTTTGGCGTTGGCGCCGTCGGGAACTGCCCAAGGCCATCCGGCGGATCGGGCCAAGGTGCGGGTGAGGACAAGTCCAGCAAGGACCGTCGAAACGTCGGTGCTTTGGCGTGGTCAATGGTTCGCACGCCCTGTCTGTCTTCCCGCCGCCTTTGGGACGATGGGAGCTTTGGTCATGGGCACTCTGCTGCTAATTGGCTTTCGCCCACATCCCAATGGCGGGTTCTCGGCGGCAATCCCTCTGGATCCTTTCCTCGGCTGGCTAGTGGGTAGCGAGCAGGTACCGGAGTGGGCAAGGCAGGGAGGAAGATACATAGTGAGTAAGTCGTTCTGGTTACTGGTTAAGGCGATTGACTGATTGCGCAGACACAAGCAATATCTCCCCAGGCGCCGGACCCAGAGTGTGTCGCGTACCGGCAGGCTCCAGTACCTGTTCTCTTTTGTTTCGTTTCGATCTGTCCAGGCTAGGCCTACCAGTCCATTTCAGGTCAGGTAGCCGGAAAAAGAAACCATGACAAGACTAAACCCGAAGCACCCGCCCAAAACGGGCGACGGGGCCAAAAGGCAGCAATACCCTTGTCGCCGACGTTGGGTTGGATGGTTTGGGCGTTGGCCGGTGATGAAAACAATAAACGGCGGCGCCAGGTGTCCCGGGAAGCCTCTGTCCCGGGCGCCATTCAAAGGCTCAAAGGATCGAGGCGCCAAGCCGCGGCGCGCCCCCCAGGAAAAGGAACCTAGAGGATAGGAAAGGCTAAGCTCAGGAAAGGGTCCTATTGGGCCCCGCTATCCCCCGGTTTGGAGCAAGGGAGTACCCACAAGTAGGTACTGTGTGCAATTCACTGCCGCAATGCCTCCCAGGAAATAATCTGTCTAAAGATCCCTACCCAAACCAGCCAGTCGCAACGTGAGACAAGCGACGTGGAGCCGGGGGGGAGGGGAGCGAGATACAAGGGATGTAGACGAGGAACAGGGACAAGGAACAAGGAATAAGGAACAAGAGGGGCGGGGCGTTTGATAGGCATGTAGGCAATCGAGATATGGGCATCTGGATCGGATATGACAATGCAGTCCAGGCGCTTGCAGATCGACGTCGATCCTGCCGAACCCCCCAATCCCTCCATTCTCCATCGCCCATCATGGATCACCCATCCTTACAACCCATCGTCACCGGACATCAATTGCCCATCAGCCCGGGAGGTAGAAGTAAAAAACAAATACAGCCGATGCTTGTCAAACTAAATCTTGGATACTGTACCGCACACTGTAGCCATCAAATTAAACCTCTACCCAAAACAAAACAAAAAACACCAACGCAGACGACAACATTCCAGTCGGCATCGAATCGACGCTTCTGTCCAAGCAAAGCGCCTGGGCCCCGGTTCGACTGCCTTGTGGCACATGCGCAGTGTGATTTTCCCGGCTGCCAACAACCCCCTGGTTGGCCGGGACCAACACGAGCCTAGAGGATTTGATGGCACGCAAGGCAAAAGTAAGGCAAGGCAAAGCAAGGCAAGGCAAAGCGAGGCAAGGCAAAGCAAGGTAAGGCGAGGCGAGGCAAGGCAAGGCAAGGCCGTCCAACGCTCTGGGTACTACTGAACCATAACCGTACATCGCCCCTAGTCCTCTCTGAATCTTAGATGTAGATAACCCGTCAGATCACGGTTACTGGTCATTGATGCCCGCCTGTCAGCCAACGCCAAGTGATTTCACACAGCTGCAACTCAGCAAATGGCCGCTTTCTCCAGAATCCAAAATGCCTTGCTGACTTTGCCATGGCCATATTCAGAGTATGCCCGAAATTTGCAAATGGGGGGGATCTGCTGTGAGCCAAAGACAAAGAAAGGTTGGTGGCTCACATCCGCCGGATCGTGGATACCGTGAGTCTAGGCGATTATACGTATCGTGCCGCCTACTGCTAATGTGCAAAGGGCCCATGGTGCAACTTAGAGTAGAGTCGACTGTAGAGGGCTTGCACCCATGCCACCGGTGCGAACCGTACTCACTCCTCGCGCACCCGGGCCGTCCTGTCTCAGGTTCGTACTGCCTCATATTAGGCCGTAGATAATGATGACATCTAATCCTTGTCACTTCACTTTTATTTACAAACTCGCTTTGGTGTTGAAGTCAACCACTATGTCAATTAGATTTTATGTACTTCTTCTCAATCTTCTTCTTCTCTATGTAATATCCGTCTCGTCTGTTCACTTAGTTTACAAGTCTCCCCAGTCATTAGCTATAGGTGCGAGAAATCCAGGGCCCTGATTGCTTTTGCTTTCGACCTTCCAAGCCCCTTCGTGTTGAACACGGCTCGGCTTTGGCTTCTCCTCTCTGTAGTTATAGCATCGCGCCGTGAGGCTGCTTTGCTCGTGATTTTGACGATGTCACTGCCTGGTTCATCGTGTCCCGCTCCTCGTTGGGGTTGGGGCTGCGGATAACTGGTTCACATCGCGGCCGCAGTGGGCTCGGCAACGGTAGGAAGGCAGGCGTTTGTGAGAATTATGCTTAGGCTCCCATGGCGGAAGTCTAACTTTCACTTTGACGTTGTCCCTACCCTTACCCCGCGGCTTGGCTCTGACCATGGTGTGTGTACACAGATGTTGTGCGAGTGTGTGCTTTTTATTTTTTTCTTTCGGCTTTCGGGTGCTGGGACGCGGCTACCCTGGGAATTCTCATCGCAGTGCTGGTACACACGCCTCTTCACCCCAGGAGAGCAGCCACATTCATCCGTGAATCTTTGTCCGAGAGTGCCTGCGGCTGTTGTCGTAGTTGAATATGCTGTTGGGCAGGAGAGTTTGGAGCCGTGGGCAGCTGGTTTTGAGGTACCAATGGAGGTAGTCGAGGCTGAGATTCGCGTCGTTCTCCAAAGGTGGGCGACGCCAGAGAGCTCAAGCTGGGGAGCTTGGGATCACCAGACTGCACCGCAGCGGTGCGGAGTGGAGGCAGTTCCACGGGCATGTGCAGCGATAATGAATGTCTGCCTGGCGACGTTGTGTAGTTGGAACCCGAATCCGACTCGGCTGATTCGGACGAACACGGAGATGGGAGAGGTGCTTCAACCCAAGGCATCGGGTGTCGGTGGCCCTGGGCTGATTGTGACTGTGTCCTGGGTAAGGGAAGGGTTGGTGTCGAGATAGAGAGTGCTGTCCGGCTGTAGTGCTCGTCATAGGTTTGAACTGCTCGTCGGCGGTCCAGCCTCTTGCGGCGGTTCTGGCTACCATTCCACCAGTTCTTGACAGCGTTATCACTACGTCCATGGAGTCGGCGGGCGATCTCGGCCCATCGCTTCCCAATCTCATGCACCAATCGCTCAATCTGGAGGCCTTCCTCGGGTGTGATGGGGTCGTGATTCAACGTCGGCTTTAGGTTCTGATGATAGCGCTCGCGGCACTGCTTAGGCGTTCGTGAACCCAAGGTCTGGGCGATTCGTACCCAGTTAAGGGGACCGTGTGTTTGAACCAGTTGCATCAGGTAAGAGTCTTCTGCGTTGGACCACGGGCCTCTCCTGTGGGCAGTCATGATGGCGGGGAGGGTACCAGAGACGGGGCGGTAGTACTGGTAATAAAACGGTAGACGGGTGAGGACGGCAGGTGGTGATGGTTCTTGATGGACAATGAAGTAGGCGTGGGATGATGTGATGAAGGTGAAGGGGATTGATTGGTAGAGATAAAGGTGATGGAAAAGAAGAAGGGTGTTGGAGGGATCTAATACAAGTCGCAATACGGAAATGATATAGATGGATATGGTAATGAGGTTCTGGGAAGATAGGTTTGTTCTGAGGGGAGGGACGTGAGGTGATGAAATATCCGTGAGGGCTGGATGGGGCTGATGGGGCCAGTCTTTGGCATGAAGCGTAATGTATGGGGAAAAGCAAGTCGTGACATGGGGGGGTGAGGGCCCAACTTAACCACCCCGACGACAAACTTTCTCGATCTGCTACCAGGATGCCGCTGTTGATAGATGGGCGGGCCATGGATGGGGCAGCGGCGTTGCAGGGGGTGAAGGCATCAAGGGCGTGGAAGAGGGGGTGTGGATAGGGGTGGATATCGAGGTGGTGGGTTTGGTCAAGGCAATGCAAGCCAGGGAAAGTATTGGGCTGCGTCCGGCCTGTGGGCAAGTGACAAGCTGAGTGGGCTTGTTCGTGGGTGGGTGGTTGGGTGGGCACGTTCGCCGGATGCGATGTCCTCCGCTGTGGTTGACGACCCATCATCATCTCGCCTCCAGCTCCCTCGGTCCAGTGTCTCTCCCTGCCCTGTTTCCACCCAGTCGGGGCCGCCTCCATCGACAATTGCCCCAGGCGGCTCGCTGCCCCGGATGCAGTGAGACTAGTGTGACGGACAAGCAAGGACAGGACAGAGAGGGCCGAGGACTCACCACCGAGCGCTGCACGTCCAGAAGGATGGTGCGAGTACACACAGGAGACGGCCAGGCGGGCTTCCCGGACCCCAGCTCGGGCGCTCAGGCGGACGGGAGAAGACGAGGGAGTGTGCCAAGCCAATGTCAACCTGTGGATCGGTACGGATACGTACTCCGTACTCAGCAGTTGTTTCACAGGATGGCGTCGCTTGAAGGTTCCCCCAAGGTCCCTCATCGAGTTCACCGGCTAGGTGTCTCAACGCTGTCCTTTGACGCCAATTTCCAGTCGCCCGCCGACCGTCGCCGGTTTCCATCTTCGCTGGCGTACACATGTACTACCTTCTCTGGGTGATGTCGAGCTGCATTTGGGGGGAGGGGGTGAGTGAGTGAGTGGGCCTTGAGCGAGAGAATCGCCGTCGTCGAATCCGGAACCCCTCAGCCAGCATCGCGGTGGAGTGGCAGATTGCTGTCGTCGGTCTATCCTGGCCGGACCTTGCCGTCAACCAAGCCACCAGAGCCCAGCGCCAGCGCCAGCTCCGGCCTCTAGCCTCTAGTCTCTAGCCTCTCTGGCTGCTCTCGTCAAACCCGAGTCGAATAGGGCAATGAATGTCGAAGCAGAGTTTGATCTGGCCTCGTTAACAACGCCGCCCGTCCTCTCTCTTGCTCGATCCGTCGGTCTATCTGGTTGTCGGTCCATCTGTCGGCCTACGGGCGGGCGGGCTGGACCCTCCAGTCAAGTCGCAACCAAAAACCCTCGCCGCAGCCGTCGCAATTGACTCTTGCCTGGCCTCGAGTTTCGTCCGCCTCCGGTTATTGGGCGTTACAGCCATGCCCAAAGCCAGCGATCATGCTGGGCGAGAGACAGTTGGTGCGTTTAGCAGCTCACGGGCAGGGCGGGTGAGCAACCGTGTGGAGGAGCCCAGCGTCGCCGTTGCAGGCTCCCAGTTGCAGTCACCGTCACCATCGCCGTCAGCGTCAGCGCCATCGCGCAGCAGCAGGGGGGCTAGCTGGGGATTGAACCGGGGCCGGGGGTTGAAGCAGGGCGATCATCGACAACGGGTGGCTGCTGGCCTGAGCCACCTGGTTGGGATCGTCGTCTCCGTCGGATCGGTGGAGGCGCTTCCGCTTCCGCTTCGATACGTAGGTACCTACCTGCCTAGTCAAGTACCGCTTGGCGGTGGCTCGACTTCTCGGTTGGGTCACTAATGGGAGGGACGCCCTCTCCCCGAGTATCCCCCCGACTGCTGCCTCTCAGGATATGCGCTGCGAATGGAATGCTTGCGCAAACGGGTCCCGTGGCAGGTACAGGAGCAACGGCATGAAGTACCTAGATCTAGGTACCCGGCTACCTACCCGGCTACCCGCGATCCAGCCTGAGGCAATCTAGCACACTGACTCGCCTCGTTGCACCACCTACCTCAGCGAAGCCCTGGGAGGCCTTGCTACACACAAACGTACCAGCAACTGCAAAGCTTGGGGAAATCCAAGACTGGCTCGCTGGTGGTTGAAGCTGCTTGTGTCTACAAGCGACAACGTAACACGGATATATCCGCTTCCCCACGCACCAGAATACTAAGGTATACAGCGGGTTTGTGTTTTCTTGAGGTACATACATATGGATGGTATGGTACCCGGAAGAGGCCGACATCTTGAGATGCAACCCAAGCACAAGCCCAGAGCGATCGAACGAAACACATGTGGGCGAATCACCATCGACGACACCGACAAAATTGCCCGACATGCAACACACGGACGTTGTCTCCCACGCCTTCGCCCATGCCCACGCCCACGCCCATGCCTGCGCACGATGCACAGACATACACGACACACCACCACCCACCCCTCAGTCTGTCTCGTAGACTGGTTCGCTGGCCTCTTTGCTTGGCCCCTCACACATCTTCTCCTTCTCCCTCACCGCGCGGCGACACGCCCCCTGGTTGGCACAAGTCAACCACAGGGATCGCCGGGCGACCAGATGGCGCTGCTGCCAATAGTCTGCATCTCCGCCCCAGCGGTAATGGAGCCCCCTACCCGAAAGGCCCTTCGGCCACTAAAAGCAAAAACCGTTGTGGCGTCAGGCTTCCCTCTTGCCCTAAACCCTCTCGGGACAGGCCAAGCGAGCCGGGCAACGGTTTTTCAGCTCAGCTCAGCTCGCTGCGTCTACTGGGCCCTGACACCATGAGCCAATCCTAGGCCATCGTCCCCTGCTACGCTCGTCAGCTGGCAGTCGCCGTTGGCGCCAGGTCCAAGACACATCTAACTCTCCTGGGAGCCCTCTTAGGGTGGTGCCTGGCAATCCATACGTAGTACAAACAATAATACATACGCGCTATGAGTAGGTGCGCAGTGCGAAGCTGCATGGGCAGGTAGATGAGTACCTTTTATAGGTTGGTTGGCTGACAGACGGCCTCGCCGGTTTGAGTAGGCTGTGTCGCAATGTCGTGACTAATTGTGAGTGAATCTGAGTGAGTCTGCCAGCGCTGACCGCCTGGTCCCCTACCTACTTGTATGCCTGCCTACTTACCTCACTTACCTCACTTACCTCATCACATTCCCTATCTGGGTAATATGGGTAGATATGGGACGACAAAAGGTGGTAAACGTTGCGCTTCAAACTCCCGACCCAATGTACTGTTTGGTCGTGCAGGGGTCTTCTATCCACCCGCTCTACCTGGACCGACCAACAGGGCAATAATGAAGCAAGCAATGAATCAAGAAAACAATCAATCATATCCCATCCCGTTCCGTTCCACCTTACAAGACCAGCATAAATCCATACATGTCCGGGGTTCCTTTGTTGTTCCACCTGTCCATAGACTTGTCTGTCTAGGACATCGTGGGTAAAGAGATGCTCAACCTATCAACCCATCCGCAAGCCAGCTCGTTCAGGCCAATAGACCAGCCTCACCAGCTCTCAGATACCTGTTCTCGTCTGTCCTCAGCCTCGATTTTCACAGGCAGATATCTCCACTCTCTCCTGCAACCCAGCGTCGCCACGCCTCCTCATACGCCGTTTCTAGGTCGTCAACCCATCGACGGGTATCAAAGAGTCCGCAATTCCACTTCCCATCCCAAAGTAACTTGCGCATCTCGGCCAGGCGCCCACGTCCTTCACCGTATCTGTTGTCCTTTGTATCATAGCTGAGCCCACTGGCTAGTCGCACAGCCCGTTGCTCATACTCTGCTTCGTTTCCGGCAATTAGTTCGGTGGCAACCTGTCGGCCCTCGGCCGACTTGGGCAGCGCCCCCTTGAGGATTGACGCCGCCATTCGGGAGCACATCTTGTAAGGGTACCGCGGGAGCGTTAGCAACGGTGTACTTGACCACAGCACGTCTGCTGCCGTAGTATGTGCGTTACATTCAGGAGTGTCGAGAAAGAGATCGCACACTCGAGCTCGCGAGATATGCTGGCTTTTGGGCGCCACATCGGTGAATATAATGCGACTTGCAACCTCAGAACCAGCCCAGGCTTTGGCAGTGCGCCGTAAATTTACTTCGCCGAGTTCTGGAAACCGCAGAAGCCAGAGAATTGCCTTCGGCACCTGTGCCAGAATCCGCAGCCAGGATCTGAAGGTTGTAGGCTCAATCTATATATTGTCAACAACTTGGCCATACATGAGACTCAATCAGCTCAACACACTCACCTTGTATAATTGATTAAAATTTCCCAAAATGATGACATCATCGGGAAGGGTTGGGAACAACTCCTTGCGCATCTGCCATCGACGCTGTTGCTCCTCCTCCCATGTCACTTGCCGCTCGCCCACGTCGCAGGACTGGGCATGGTCGCAACAAAAAAAGGTATCACGGCAGAAAATGATGTTCTCAGAATACATCCAATCATCCCCATCGCCCTCGGTATCATCGTGGAAGATATCTTCCACCTCAACGTTGGCCCGCCAGGGGCGAAGTGTCTCGGGTGGTATCGCGGTACTGTCTGCGAGAATGTAATCACACCATTCAGCGCCCAGAGTGCCTGCGAACCCCATGAATGACATCTGCACTGGGGCAGGTCGGGCCGCGAAGATCTCGTTTCGGGCTCCCCTAGTATAGCCATTGAGGTTGATCAAGATATGGATCTCATCTCGAACAATCTGTTCTACCAACTTCTCTGAAGGCCAGTTGCTGACATCTCGAAACACGGGGGCTTCTCGTTCAATTTGTTGGCGATGAACTGATCTGTCGCTCGCAGTTGTAGCGTAGCAAACGGCCCTGGTCCGTTGGGGATTATGGAGACCAAAGACGGATTGCATTCTATCGGGTGGGTTAGCATCTGACACATCGCCTTCTGGCACAAGTGAGTGGGGGTCCTACAGATGGGCCAAGGGGTGGTTGTTGAAATCCGATGACACGTAGCCCACGTTCAGTTGGGGATTAGGGGGGGGAGGTGGCGGGTAGACTGTGGCTGGTATCCAAGGTAGTCGGAGAGTCGAACAGGATATTCGGATCGCATTTCGTTGTGAGATTATCCGAATTTCTCTTGCAGTGAGAGGGCACGTGAATGTGTGAAACGGTAGGACAGTTGGTGCCGACGGAACAGTGAGATTGGGGGGTAACCGCAGCCGCGAATAGCGTGAAGCTTGCTTGGAACGAGAAACGTAACGATCGCGGTACCATTTCCATTGTGTTGCCCGAGTGGCGCGTTCCACTAGGCGTATGAGACGTGAGCCTTCCCATGGCTTGCCAGCCCAGTCGCGTAAAGCTTTCTCAGGGTGAAAAGAGCTTGTCGAGCATAGACTGCGAACTTGTCCCGCCAAGGCGATGATAGTATTGTCCTCAAGAATGCCTCGTCCCCATTGCGATGCTTCATTCAATTGCTTGCCGATGATGCGGACAACTCGGCTTGTGAGGCCGCTATCATGTCCCAAAGAGCGGGCGTCAACAAGAAGCCCTCGGTCATCAACATGCCAACGGTCATACTTTCCGGACTGAAGCATGACTCCACCCCGACCTCGCCAGTCGCAGACGGAATTCAAGGCTGTTGAGAGGCCACAAACAGCTTCGGCGAAGTCAGGATTGGAACTCACGGCGCGTTTGTAGTACATGATGGCGTCGCTAATACGGCCTCTATCCTTGACTGCATTTGCCAAGTTCGTCAGAGCAATGTCGAAGGAACCGTCACACGATACAGCCTGTTCATACATTTGGATCGCCAAGTCCAGCTGGCCAATGTCTTTCAGTAGACTCCCAAGATTTGTATGAAGGTGAACATGTTTAGGGTCCAGACGCAATCCATAGTGATAGTACGCCAAAGCGAGAGCCAGACCGCTACCTGGTATGATTCCCGGGATGTTTGGCTGGGGAAACATGTCGATACTGGCGCCCTGAGAGCTTGGGGTGGACTGCTGTACTCCTGCCAAGAGAATGCCGACGTTATTTGCTGTTGAGGGGCTTTCTTGAAGAGACAGGGAAAGATAGTAGAGAGCCAGGATGTCCTCGACTCCTGAGGGACGTCGGAGAATATCAGGAGAAGAATTTCCACTTGACAGACCATCCTGAAAAATCTTGGCTAGTGATAGTAGAGAATTGCTGGTTGTTTGCACTGCAGCACGTTTTGTCGTACCCTCAGTCACATACCGAAGACCGGGGAGGTCTCCGCTGCCGCCGAACACAAGATGGGCCGTATGTCGAGCTCTTTCGGGAGGCAATAACAGGGGCCGGAGAGGATGAGAAATTTGACCATGCGGAGCTAGATTTGGCTCGGTAGGAGACAGGACTGTTTGGATTCGACGCACCAGGTCTGGTATACCGGTCATTTGACGACCGACGCTAATCAACACCGCTTCTTCAAACGCGGCCGAGGCCCCGTTTACTTCTTTTAGACTATACAGCATAGTCCCCTTAGCATGGATCAGGGCAAGAATTCGCCCATTCTCTCTTCCCGGTATGGCATAGCCGCTCGATCCAAAACCTGGAGTCTTTGCGTCGCCTGGTTGAGGTGCAATCCCGTGATGTTGCGCCTGCTTTAAGTCAGCAATTTGGAAACTTTGAGCCATGGTATTCCCAGAAAAGCCTCCTTGAGGAGTGGGCCCACCGGCAGGTAATCGAGATGGCCGTGTGGATCCGGGGGGTGACAGCATCAGCGCCTGCTGCACGTAGTTGATAATGTCGACAGCTTCCTTACTGCGCTGCTTATACAGAAGTCCGACGAGATGCTCGACAGCTTCTAAATAGCTGGGTTGCACCTTCACGGCTCTGATCCAATGCTGCTCGGCCTCGTCTTGGCGATTGAGACAGTATAGGGTGGCAGCCATGTTTGTGATAGCCTCGACGTGACTGCGAAAGAGTCAGACACCATGGAACAGCCACTTGACAGTTCACTAGGGACAAGTCTTTACCTCGAGTCAAGAGTGATGATCCTCGAGAACCATTCCAATGCCTCTTCATATTGTTCCATTCCATAATGGAGACATCCTCCAAGCAAAATACCATCAATCCAATTCCATCCACTCTGTTCACATAGGCTATTCAGCATTTCGAGCGAAGACTTCGCCATGGTAAAGGTCGACATCTTGCCTCCGGAAAACGAATGACTGGATGGTCCTAGAGAATGCGCCGCGGTGGAGCCACCAAGATGATAATTTCGCCCATGATCTCTGTCAGAAAACCTCGTAGATACGCCCCTTTCCCCAGTTTCCAGAATCTTCAAAGAAGGTCTGGGGGGTTTAGGATATACCAACAGTTTTGGGACAGTACCAAGACCTGAGTTGGTCTTTCCAGGTTGCAATCTTCTCGACGTCTGGAGATACGCAAGAAGATCAATGTAACTCCTATGAGCTTGTGAAAGCACCTTTTCTCGAAACCCTTGTTGACCCCTGAACCCAGGAGAATAAGAATGGAGCTGAGTACTCCTTCTCGGATCAATCCCCAAATTCTCAATGTCGTTGTGCAGAGAGCGTGGGGTATTGAATGCGACTTCCTGTTCAATAGAGCCGTCAAAGGACGGATGGTGAATGAATTCCGGCACCAGCTTGTGAGACTTAGGGCCGAAATCCTGCAGCTGCGCTGGTCTCGACGGGGTCAATTCGCATGGTTGGATGTAGTTTCCGTGGTTCCAATGCGAAGGGGTAGCATGCAACGGTATTTGGGGTAAGGAATCATTCATGACCACTGGGGGTGGGCAAAACGCGCGAACATTATACTCATTAGCCCTCAAAAGTGGTTGATAGACGCTGGGAAACATCCCCGAGGCATCAAGGTAGGCAACAGATTGGTGCTGTCGTCCCAGGGGAAAGAGGGTCTGAGGCCTTTCCTGGAACGCGCCTGGAAGCCTTGATATATCACCGGCAAAAGGCCACGGTGCAGAGCCCATATGCATGTGCCTGCCATCGTCATCAACGCCTAGGCTGCCGGGCGAAGAGGACTGGCGATGGTCAGTGGCCAGGTTGTGGCTACGCAGTGGCAGCGCCGCCGGGGCCGTCGGAGGAAACGCCGTCGATGTCGCAGACCTAGGCAGACCCAGGTGCTTCAAAGGTGGCGGGCCATGAGAGAGGGGGGTGGGCGATCCATCGTAGCCAGCGTCGATGGTGCCGTTTGGTGTCTTTCGGCGGAGATGGTACTCGGGATGTGAGCGGTAGAGCGAGTTTGCGGGCGCGGAAGGTCGGCGATGTGGTTGGGAGGTGCGGATGGGGAACGAGCGCTGGTACGTGAGGGAAACGTCTCGGGGATAATGGCCGTTAACCGAGGAGGCATCATTGCCTGGGAAGGAAGCGAAGCTATCGAGGTTCGAGGGTGGAGGCGTCACCGCATGAGGGGGCCTCTGAAGGAGAGGCAACATGACAACGGGGTATCTGGGCAAACAAAGAACAAAAGCGGGGAATTTAAAGATGACGACGCTGACAGATGACGGTCGTTCATGGCCTGGTTAGAGAGCATGGCGGGGGGGTTGGCGCTTGGAGATGAAGTCGCTGATCGAGTCGTTAATCACGTCGCAGGTGGGCATTTGGGGCTGGGTGCGCGGGCGAGGACCACGCCAACGCCGAAACACCAGCACGAGCGCCGTGAGGAATCTGCTCGTCTCAGCCTAGCCAGCCAACTTTGATAGACGCAACAGACCAGGAGAGCTCTAGGTGTCGGGGGTGGTTAAAGAGGGAGCGTTGGGACGGTAGGTGGAGTGGAGCTTAAGTTGCGCGTCAGAGGCGGGAGGGAGCCGCCATTGTCTGGAGGTGGGATTCGTAGTGCAAGGTGGTACCTTAGGTCGATTAGTGGAGGTTGAAAGTACGAAAGTAAGCGGGTATGATGGAGACGGGCAAGGCTCCACCCTAGAATGACGGGGTCGCTGAGGTAAGGTGTCTGCCTGCCTGGTTACCTCAAAGCCTGGGTACCTCAGGCCAGGTTGCAAGCCAACGCAGAGCGCTCTGGCCAGTAAGCTCGTGTTGTGGCGTAGTAATCACCCCAGCACCTCATGCAAATCTCATCTCCCTGAGAGGCGCGACATTGCCACCACGACCATGTCTCGCCCGGCGCATGACGGGGAAATTCTCATGCAAAGGTGGTCAGTGCATCATTACTTGGTCGGTTGGCGAGGATTCATTCGGATAACAGGTCATTAAACACTTGGTGGATTGTTCTCAAGCCTCCCCCATACGAGCGGATTGTGCAGCCCCAGCCCGGCGCCCAGCGAGCTGCCAGCACTACCTGATCACACGGACCCATCAAATTTGAAAGCGTTAGAAACAACGCCAATGGATCTTCAGCTATGGGTATCTCTCCAGGGCAGCCAGCCGTTCATCGAGCTAGGCAAACATACGTTTACAACGAAGCAGTCGATCATCGTAACCTAGGGAGGGGGTGGAACAGTAGGTCAGTATTGACGGATCTCAACATCCACGGCGGCAATAATGCCAGTGTCGCGGTGAGTGTAGGGCCGTCCAGAAGTAGGCTGATATTCCTTGCACAAAAATAGAAATAGACCACGGAGCAGGTTGGTAGATTCCAAAGTGAGTCAAGGGTCAAGTTTGTCCAGTTTCAAGTCACACACAAAAGTATTGTTCATTTGCATTGGAAGCATTTCAATTTCGGAGGTTGGCACCTGATTATCTGATCTAAGTACCATGATTTACTCTTCCGGAACTGTCATTGGGTTAGCTTGGAAATGGTGGACGATAAATGAGGGGTCTTACTGTCGATGTCGCCGCTGTCAATGGCCTCGATGATGTCCTGGGGAGGCTTGCCATCAACCTGGCATCCCACACTGTAGGCGGTACCCAGGATCTCCTTGACAGTACCAGACAGCTCCTTGGCGAAAGACTTGTAGCGCATAGTGCGAGCAATGTCGATGATCTCATCGAGGCTGACGGACTTGTTGTGCTTGATGTTCTTCTCCTTCTTGCGGTCGCGAGGGGGCTCCTTCAGGGCCCTGATAATGAGGGACGAGGCAGTAGGGACGACAGAAACCGCGGCTTGACGGTTCTGGATGGTGAGCTTGACAGTTACGCGCAGGCCTTTCTGTTTTTGTGTCAGTCCAATCCCACACAATCAAGGGGTTCAATTGCATACCCAGTCACCAGTCGCCTTGGCGATGTCTTCTCCGACCTTCTTGGGCGACAAACCCAGAGGACCGATCTTAGGAGCGAGAGCAGAAGATGCACCGACCTCGCCACCAGTGGCTCGAAGGTGGCTACTTCAGTCAGTCGGGTCCGCTAGAATCCGGCATCATATCTAAACTTACATGACCTTCACCTCATTGGGATCGTGCTTGGGAGCTAGAGAGGAGGTCAGAAATGTTCAAAGACTTCAACAGCATGGCATGAAACATACGCATTGTGACGTGTTTGGAATCGGCAGAGGCTCGTGGTTTGCGTGCCGGGTATGGAGAGAGGTGAGGTTGAAGGCGGCGGGAACAATGTTTGTCGAAAGAAATAAAAAAAGCTGTGTGCCCCACCAACCTGCCCTAATCGCCAAATCTGCAAGTGCAAATGATTGTGCCTCAGGCACTAAATAAAAGCACGTGACCGCATCTCACTTTTGTCCACACATGGAAAGTGGTGTCAGAGGGACGGTTAGGTAGGTAATCAGCCCAAATTTATTCATCTACTTAGGTACCTCCTCCACGAAGCTCCTAGAATTGAGCGGACATGGCCGATCAGCACAATAAGCTTCTGGCATATTAGTCCCTGCTTGGTGATCAATGGAGTGTACGCTTTAGTCCTCTGGCGGGGTATCCTCTTGGTGCATCTTCTAGCTCTTGCAAACTGTTCTTGTAAGAAGTTTGCTTCATTCTCTTTGTGAGACTCCAAACATGAGGTTTAGCTCCTACGGTAATTTAGAGCCCCAATGCCGTCCCACACGCCACGCGACTGGTAAATTAGGCCTAATTAGTCCCGCTCACGGCAAGCCTAATAAAAGAGTTAGTGCCAAGACTATGCTGCAGGTTGCCACTGGGTACAGGGTCTTACTTCATAAGATGGTCCATGAAGGTCTGCAATGAAACATCATCAGTGAAAATCGTCTGAGCTGTTGTGGCTCCTACACCCCCGTAAGGGCCTGTGGTGTGGGTTGTCGACGGGTTGAGCTTGGACAGCAGGAATCGAGCCTGTGATCCACCAGCATCACAGACGATGAATCGAGGAAGAGGGAATCTGTCTGTGATGAGATCCTAGAGCAAGTTAGTGAGGTCCTCTCTGTGTAGAGGCGTTGAAACTAACCCTGGCATCCTCCTTGGGTTGCTCCAAAAGAGAACCGAAGTTCTCGTAACCCTCCTGTTCCTGATAGCCTGCTTTCCTCCACTCTGCAACCGTCTCTCCGTGGAAGATGAGAATATGGAAAAACGTGTCTAGGAGCAAAATGTGGGTGGGTTGGATCGATGCGGAGTCCAAAAGGACCGGCTGTCCACCGTCTTGGTCAAAGGTGTATGAGTCCAGAGTCGGCTGGATCATAACCAGAGAATTGCTGACGTCTTCGTGATTCAGGACATGACGGTAAAAGGCAGTTTCGTCAGGAGAATTGTTGAAAACCTGCAGAAACTGGCTTCGTCGAAGATGAAACATGAACTGGGGGTAGAGGGTGAAGTTCTTCTCCAATCGGAATGATGAAGGGTCATCTTTTCGATAATCCGCAAACCTCGAACAAAGGCGAATTAGCATCCTGTCAACCCAACGCAAAACGTCCGGACCATCGTCCACTTCTGCCTTGAATACGGCGATCCTGGACATGAGAACAGCAGCCGCCTCTTGGTCGAATGACTGGGCGATTGCCGGGTCGCCTGCTGGGCTGCTAAGATTACGGGCTATCGTTGTTACTCGCAAGTGGAATTGTCCAGATGAATGCTGATAGTAGGTCAAGAATTGCATCATGCCCTTCTGAGGCGCCTGCTGATGTGTTGCGGGGCCTTGACCAGCAATTTCGAAGTAGATCCCATAGCTAGACTTGGGGTCAATTCCGCACATCTTCCAAGAACAAGTGTTGCCAATGCCGCATTCGGTTTCTCCAACAGAAATCGACTTCTTATTGAGAGAGACGGCATGCCCAATAAGGCCAGTAACTTTGAGCTCCTTGGTAGTGAGCACTTCTAGAACTGCGTTGAATCCCATCAAAAGATTCTCATCGCCGTCCTTTTCAAATATTCGCACAAATGATTGCTTGAACATAGAGGATGTGAAACTGTCGGTGAGAATCATGTGTCCACCTGTCGAATTACACAGCCCTTTCATCTCCAAAAGACCAACCTGGTCGAGGCAGCCGGCAAAGATGTCGATAATGTGGCCGTTATGTGCAGTGCGTTTAGCAAGGTTCTCGTAAAACTAATGTGTTGTGATTAGTGTTGGTATATCGGGGATAAAGTCTAGGGAGACTCACCTTTAACGCCTTCTTGTAATACTTGACATTATCGCGGTCAATATCGTGATGCGATCTAATGGGTTCCCTCAACTCGGGTCCCACAACCATGCCTGGTCCTTCGGTTGCTGGGCCACCGGCAAAGAGCATAATACGGCCACCCGCGTTTTGGAAAGATGACTCCATGAGTCCAACAGCTACGCCGAGAGCCACACCAGTGCATCGAAGGCTGCGATGATCATTAGCGACAGGCCAGGGGTCCCTTTGAAGCGACTCGAGTGCTTTAGTGAGTTGGAATTCAGCTTGTTGAACAGGCAGGAGGAACCGAGAAGCTGGACCAGTAGGGAGGGGCCGGCCAGGCTGAGGCTGCATCCCTGGTGCGGAGACCAGCGGATGAGAGGCCAAGCATTTCTTGAACCTGCTTAGCGGAATAATCCTTGCTGCCTCGGAACACATATGACTTTGCGCATTCCTCGTAGCCAATCTCGTGTACGTGTGCCTTGGAGTTTGTTAGTATAGTTATCTGGGGGTGTGATCTGAGCTAAGTACCATGGTTCCATATGTGATGAGACCAACAAGTGCGTTCTCTGGCAACAAGCTCAGACTCATAACCAATGACTCCTTGAGGGACGATAAGCTATCCGCTTCCTGACACATATCGACCACGTAAAGGAAAATGGGAGGAGCGGGAGCAGGCCTAGACAGGCGATACTCTATTGTTGTGTTGGCAGGATGAAGTTCCGGGGGAATCGCGTTAGCCGTTATGTCTTTGTAGTGGGCTGGGAGCTGGTTTCTGGAGAGGCAGAAAGGACAGATCCAAACACGAGCGCGAACATCAACCTGGCTAGACGGGAAGTTAGCTTGGTTAAGTCAAAGTCAACTTCGAGTTGTAACATTCATACCAGAACGGGTTCAAGACTGAGCGACAAGGCTGCTTGCACGTCACAGGCTCAAACTGAAGCAAAGGGGTGTCTGGCTTCTCCTTCAATGGGGTATAGAGAGCTCCGATCGGCACGACCAATCTTGATGCCTCCTGTCGAAAACATAAGCTACTGTCGTTTTGACGGGTGTTCTCGTCTCACCATACGGGAGCTTGGGAAAACGTTCCAGCTCAGGCGCACACCATCACGATCCTCCACCTCACTCCACTGCTCCTTCAGCGCTTCGTAGTCCATTGTAGCCATCGCGGGCCGTCGTCTTATGGAGGTCAAGTGAGGGCAAACGATTATTTGAATTGGATGTCGGGAGGATAATGTTCTCCTGGTGTCTCGGTACGGAATTCGAGGTCGCGATGCTATTCGGGGGAGTTGTAGCGGTAGCGGTTTATTCTTGTTGCGATCGCAAAATGACACGGCGAATCAATGACAAGATGGTGGTGTCGAGGTAGCTCATGGATGTTGACACATTGGCCACCTCTTTATAATAGTATATCTGTTATTGTGATATTGTAATAGTGAGAGTATTCCTATATAGGGGATGGCTTTATATATAGATATAGAATTAAGGAGGAGGTATTTTATTAGCGGAGGTATCTATTTAATATAAACCACACCTATCCTCTAGGATAATAAACAGAAAGAAAGAAAAAGAAAGAGAGAGGAAATTTTATATAAAGCTTAGGATAAATTATAAAAAGGCTATTTAATTAAATAGTTTTTAAAATAAATAAAAAGAGAGATAAGAAAAATAATAATAAGAATTAATTTAATAATTTAAATTAATATAAAATTTATTAATTTAAAATAAATAAATAAAAGAATTAATTTAAATTCTATTAATTTAAAAAAAAAGATATTTAAGATTATTATTATAGGGATAAGTTTATTTTATAGGATTATATTATTATAATTATTAATTCTAATTTTATTATAAAAGTTATGTTAATTTTATTTTTATCTATAAGGAGTTATTTCCTATAGGGATTATTATAATCTTTATTATTTAAATTTAAGTAATCTTCCTAGATAATATAGATTTTATTATCTTCTTTAAATAGTATATTTTATACTTATAACTAATCTATTTAGATATTATAATTATCTAACTATCTATCTAAGATTATTTCTTTATATTAAGATAAAGGTATTTTTCTTTTATAATATTATATTATAATAATAATTATTTCTATAAAGGATTCCTATAATNTNNTAAATTTANATANTANAATAAACTTATTATTTAAATTAAGAATTCTTCTTCTTTATATATATTATTCTAATAATAATATTATTATTATTATAATTATTTAAGTTATAATAATTATATATATATAGACTACTATTTCCTATTATTAAGTAAAGTTAATTTATTATCCCTTAAATACTAGGATAAAAGGTTTATTCTTTCTGTGATTATCTATAATCTTATAAATAATATTCTTTCTTATTATAATTATAATAAATAATATTCTTTTTATTTTAAGATTTATATTATTATTATTATATTATATTAAGTTCTATAAATTTAATCTAAGTCCTATAAAAGATATTATCTTTATTTCTAGAATTATTTCCCTATTAATTATTCTTTTAAGATAATACTTTTAGGTATTATAAGTTCTAAATAATACTTTATTCTTTATATTAGGATTTAGCCTTTTTCTATTATTATTTATATTATTTATTATTAATTTTAACTATTATAATAATATATTTAATAAGAATCTTAAAATAATTAACTTTATAAAGCTTATCCTTAACTTTCTCTTTAAATTCTTATTAAAAAGTTTTTATAAGGATTTTATTATCCTATTTTAGTTTTATAATAACTTATTTAAATATAATAGAATAGGAGGTAATAAAATAGGTTTATTTAATTAAATAAATCTATATAATTATCTTTCTTTCTTTATTTTCTATTTTAAATTATCCCTTAATAGCTTTTTTAAAATTATCCTATTTAATAAAGATATTAATTATAGCAATTACTAGAGGGATATAACTTTTTACTATACAGACATAATCTTACACAGATATAATCTTACACAGACATAACTTTTCCACTACTCTTATTAGCTTAAAAATAATTATTAGTACATAGAAATTCTACCATATTTCCTCTTTATACCCCTTAACATTTAACCTATCACAATCAAAATAATCTTACCTTAAGAAATAATTATTATAAATATCCCAATAACCACTCTTAAAACCCACCCCCGATCAGCCCCCCTTATCCCTCCCCAACAGATTAAATATACCTCACCACCAATAAACCAATATCAAACCAGATCCTAGATCCCAAAGATAAAGCTAAAGCCTAAGTCCTAGCAATTAATTAATCCCTTAGAAGTGCTATCACATAGAGCATAATACTAACCCACCAAGTCTATTATACTAACCGAGTCTATTATACCCTTCAAGTCACCGTATTAAGTGTAATGCTAATATTATGATAATATTATCAGATTATCTTAGTAATATTATAATAATACTATTAAGTTATCTTAGTAATATTATAATAATACTATTAAATTATATTAAGATAACCTAATAGCACTATCATAATATAACTAAAATAATCTGGTGGTATTATTATAATATAGTATAATTCTAATCACTTATAGTTAAGCTGAGAATTTAAATATAAGAGATTGAAATTATATTATCTTAATATAATAGTAGTGGAATATTATAGTCATGGACTTAATATAGATATAATAGCTATTAGTTAAGTTAGCTTTACTACCTTTAATTATGTATATATATGAAGACTTTTTTTTTTGAGTTAATAAGGATTATAGAAAAAGTCATGCTTATATAAGATTATATCTGTATAGTAAAAAGTTATGCCCCTCTAGTAATTGCCTTAATTATATTTTAATTCTAGTTTATTTTATTATTTTTAAGGAAATCTTATATAATTAATAAAAATTATATTTTAATATTATTAATTAAGAGATTATTAATATATATAAATTATAATTCTATTAGTATTAGGTATTATAAGTAAAAATAGAAATATACTTTTATTCTAATAAAGAATAATATAATATTATTTAATATACTATTAAATAATTTAGATTAAGGGAATTTAAGAGTTTTTCTTAGATTATATTTATATATAATAGGTAATATAATCTAAATAGGCTAGTTATTAACCTAGTCTTAAAATATATAAATAAGAGTATATAACTATTATATCTCTATTATTATCTTAATATTATTAAATAGGATAAACTATATTAATAGAATAAAAGTATATATAGTTCTAGATATTATAATAATATATTATTATTTAGAATAATTATTCTAATAAGAGCTATTAATATATAATAATTATATTAATAAGTTATAATATATAGAGTATAGGATAGGTTAAAGGTTATTTTCTAAGGGATAAATTATAGGGTTTATATTAATAATAATAGTTAAAATAAACTTATCTTATAAGATTATATATAATAATAATTAATTAGCTTAATAATATAATAAATTAAAATAATTAAGATAATTAGATTATATTAATAATTAGAAAATTATATATTTAGGATATATATATTCTAGTTAACTATATATTAATAGGGATTATTAGATTATAAAGATAATCTAGTAATCCTAAGTCCTAGATTATAGATTATTTATAATAATCTATAATCCTAGATTATAGATTATATAAGATAATCTGCGATCTAGTTATAATTAGTTGAAATTTATAGGTATATAAATACTATTAGTCCTGATTATCTATTTATAATATAAGTTATAATATAATATTTTCCCTCTATTAGTTTTTATCCTTAAAACCTAATATAAGACTATATCTAAATTTCTAGTATAAG
>JAANBB010000592.1:0-21099 GCA_014621425.1 Cylindrodendrum hubeiense | reverse complement strand
ATGCAAGGCAGGCGCGGCTACCGCAAACCCCCGGTGGGCTGGGTCACTAGGACGCTGGGCAGCTGGCCGCTGGACGCTGGGCTGGTGGACGCTGGGGAATCGGGGATGCATCCATGTCTGCCCTGCAGCTAAAACTGGTTTGGCGCGCTCGCTGGGCTGTACGGCTTCAGCTCTCTCGGGTGTGTTGCGCCTCGTCAACTGCGCCTCATTGCTACGCTTGTACATTTCCCCCCGAGGATCGTTCCTGATATCATGCTCCAGACAAGCCGGTTTGCTGCGAATAGAAGACAATCCTGCAACCTGGCGCGGTGGCTTTTTCTGTTTTCAGTAACTAGCTGACGACGATATTTCGGGGTTCGGGTCGTGCGGCTTCTCCTGTGCCTCCTCTCGGCGGGGTTGAAGCCCACTCTCGTTCCCGACCGCCTCAACCAGCGGCCCCCAAACTTCGTCAGTCGATCATAACCCTAGACACAGATGATACCGCTAGCGGTTGAGGGGTGGATGAAACTCTGCGGGAAGGGCTACGGAGACCGCCACCCACCTCACTTTGGTGTGGCAACGGCCGCTAGGGCTCTCGATCTTAGGCACCGACTTTCCAGCGGAGCCTCGTGTCAGCCTTGTGAATGACGTCGTCACACGGACGGGCACGTGCAGATTTAGGAACAAAGGCATCGCAAAACACTTGAGTAATTGGTATCCTGCATCAAAAACCACATCCTCACAATTAGGATGCCGGAGAACATGTTGGGACTGCATGTCTGTAGTTATTATACAACCCCGAACCAACAACGCAAGGGACGGTCCGCGCGGTAGTGGAGCCCACAAAGGCTTGTTCCCCTCCGCCAAGCCCCATCCCCGCAGCCTACCCTACACTTCGAAAGCTCACCAATCGGCAATTTCAATTTGGTAGTTAATTACTTCGAACGTTGTCAAATAGAAGAGTAAGCTAATTAGGCAAAGGACTGGAGGATAGTTGTCTATCCACGGCTGATTATTAGATATTACTACATGATTTTGAATCCTTACTCCATTTCCTGTGACTGGATGTCCAAAATCAATCTTCTCCGTCCCACTCTTAAGGCTTTGTGGTAGGTAACGAAATCTCTCACTCAAACCTAGATTAAGTTTTTTCTCACCGAGACTTCGAAGTTACAATACCAACAAGTCAATATTGGTTCACCTATGTTCTCGGCACGATAAAACAGATTTAATTATTTCTTTCAGGCATTGCCAATAAGGATGCAAGCCAACTACGAAGTCAGAGTGGGCACATCAAAGTCTTTGCAATGGATACTCCTCTGGTTCCTGTCATTCGGAAAAAAGTTCAACTGGTATAATAATTCGACTGCTGATGATTGGGAATATTGTTAAGCTGCCGTTCGTTCCTCCAAAAACACCTCGCCTAGCCTGACTCTGTTGTAATTTCTGCTTTGCCAATTTTAAGATCGTTCCAGTCATAACCCATTACCACTTGCCCAGTTACACCCTCCCCACAGCCCCCGAGCGCGAACGCGCGCATGAACTAGTGAAGACGGGTGGCAATCTCTAGACCTTTGATCCCCTTCGCCAACTCGTCTATCTGTGGGTGAAGAAGGTCTCCCAACGAACATGTGTGATAGACAAGGCGCTCCGGGATTTTAGAGGCCTTGTTCTCGCCCCAGGTTATGGTTCCGGGTTTCCTCGTCTTGAATTTTGATTCCGCATAAGAATTTTCCGAGAATCGCCATGTCTCGCGAGGCGTCATTTGCGAACGTATTTCTTCTGCGCAAAAGTAGTCTGGCGACTCGAATTCCCGTAGACTTTTTATCGTCGATGATAAAGTCAAGCCGGAAAATGGTTTCACTGGCCGTGGCGAGTAAATGAGCCCTGAGTTCATCTCCTGGATCAACGCGCCAAGTAACATAGATCTGCATCCAAAATTGCACCCTATTTCCTTGCGACACAAACCGTTCATCAAGTCATGTGAATGCTGGACCAATTTTTCAAGAGCATCCTGCCTCGTTGAGTCAATTGATTCTGTCCTGATTAGTTTCGGAGCTCAGGCTGCAAGAGACAACGACGAACCGATGATTTGGGGATGTATGGGGAGGTCAAAAGTAGGTATCGGACCACCGCTATGCATGATCGCGTTCTGAGTTGAGAGTCTGAATGCCACCGAATCCTCAAACACGGACGAGACCAAAATCCACCTTGCGAGATCTTCACATATTTGCTTCGGAATGTATTGGGGTATTTGACTAAGCCACTGTTTCACGATAAACCATGTAGCATCATGGCATTGCAAATCATCTACTATAGTAGCGATTCTGGCCAGCATTTTGAGTGTCACTGTTTGAGGTAGTACCCGGGTTTTGCCATGGATGATGTTCATTACAATCTCAAAAGCCTTCGGATCAAAGATTGGCTCGAAATTCCAATGGCAAAGACCATCATCTTGTGGGATAGATTCTTTGAATCCCCCCGAAAACATGGCTTGAGCTCGACGTGAAGCTACCGTTAGGTGTTTCTTGGATACGTGAAAGTGTGTTTGAGGCAGGCTTTTCGTTTGCTCTTCTGTGCATGGGAGGATTTCTATCAGGAAATGAGCACTTTTGATCTCTGTTTCAATAGGAATAAGACAGGCGCCATGGGTGAAACCTGAATCAGGGCTGGCATTTAACGCACCATCTTGCTTTTCTGTGGGAGGGGTCGGGATGTCGCACTCAATACTGGGCTTAGTCAGGTGTGGAAGAGTAATGAGGGTATCGCCCAGTGGGTCGATAATGATGGTGGAGATGGACATATTTGGAGAAATGGTGGATAACGACCGGAGAGGACATGCGGGCGAGTTTGAGGTTCGAACCCGATAATCGGTAATATGGCATGCGCAAGAAAAAGGCAAACGTGCGAGATGCTAGGCCGCTTTTTTGATCACGTGAAGGTCCAGCGTCTGGATTCCCCACTACTCACAAGTGATAATCCTGGTGTTGGAGGCTACATTGGCGCAGGATGCTTCAGGTACTTTTGAGGACGGCGATTTGACATGCGGGCTGTATTTTGAGATATGATATTGAAGTTTCACGGTAGGTAGGATTGATATTTATCTGGATAAAGAAAAAGAAAAGAAAAACAAGGATTCTGAGCCTATTCTATAGCCGAAGACCAGTTTCCGGGTTGTAAGTCAAGTACAGGCCACTCGGTCTTAACCAAGCAGCTTCATAGGTATCTTGTACCAAGGAATTTTAGGGCCAACTGTCTCGACCGCTATTTCATGATGCTGTTCCTCTGCTGCCAGAACCTCAGCAAGCCCTGTGTGAAGGTCGACCTCCTGGGGGGAACGGAGCCAAGGTTCATTTCGTGTGTAGATCCGATGGGCGATGTAAATTGCAAAAAATATAGGGAACCCGATGTAGGCAGTTAAAAAGGATGATGCAGTAAAGTTGCCCGGGAAAAAGACGGAGAAGCCATTCAGTAGCAAGAGAATGCAGAAGAACGGAATGCAAGCCCAGGCTGCGTAAGGTTGGAGCTTACACTGGTATGGGAGGGAGGTGATGTTTTGCGCTTTGCAAGCCTTGCGAAATCGAAGGAGGATGATGCTGCAACAAATCCAAGATGTGAACCCAGCGGTATTGGTGAAGTTGATAAACCAGTTGAACACGACGCTTGTTGACGAGCTGGCGTTGAGGTAAGCAAGCAACGAAAAGATTGCGCTCACAAGAACCGCATAAATAGGGGTTCCATGTCGGTTACAGCGAGTAAAGACCTTCGGAGCATTTCCAACCATGGCTAGTGAGTAAAGGGATCGACTGGACATGTACAAGTATGCATTTCCAGAAGACCAGGCAGATGTAATGATCACGGCATTGATGACGCTATCTAAGCCGTGAATGCCGGCTTCTTTGATAGCAATCACCCACGGTGATGCCGCAGCACCAAAACCCGGGGTTACAAGGCCTTTATCGTCGCTGTTGCAGATGATTCCGATAGCCAAAGCGCCTAATATGTAGAAAATGAATAATCGATAGGCGAAGCTCATTGCTGCACGGCGGAGATTCTTTCGAGGAGACTTCATCTCACCGCTGGTCAAAACGATGAGTTCTGGGCCGAAGTTGAAGGAGAACATTGAAAAAACGAGCGCATATAGGAACGCGCAAAATCGGCCGGTCGGGCCTTCAACCAGGTACTCTTTTGTTGCCCCAGGATTCTTCCAGTATCGGAAACCCAATCGGTCTCGGCTGGGGCCACCTCCCCAGAATAGGACAAAGGAAAGAATCAAGAGTCCAATAATCATGAAGATTTTGAAGGAAGCGAACCAGAATTCGGACTCGGCATAGTATTTCACCGGCGCGAGGTTGAGGGCGAGGATGACGACAAGCATGATGGTGACCCAGACAGCAATGTGAACGGTGTTTGGCCAGTAATTGATGACCAGAGCAGCAGCTGTGATCTCGTAGGCGACAATAATACCGAAAGAGTACCAATAAAGATAGCCCATTGCGAAACCAATGCTGTTGGAGACGTAGCGAGTGCCGTAGGCCGCCATCGAAACACCGGGCAGAGGGAGATAGCTGCTCACTTCGGTAGTTGCAGTGATCATGCCATAAACAAATACACAGATGATGCAATACGCAAGGAACAAGAAGCCTGGGCCCGAGGTTGCCAACGCTTGACCCGAGCCGACGAAAAGGCCGGTACCGATGGTGCCGCCGATGGCAATCATCTGGGCCTGGCGGGAGCTGATGCCGCGCTGTACGGTTGGACGGCCATCGTTGCCAAGTTCTCCGATAGCCTCACGTTGTCGAGGTTGAAATATTTCGGCAACTGGGTCGTCCTTGGCTTCCATGGTCTTGTCAATCGATGACATGGTCGGGTTGAAAATGGTGAGGATGCAAGTCTTGTGAGAGAACCGGATTCAGGCCATGAAACCTTAAGTTTGGAGTTTGGTCAGAATGTGTGAGCTCCTAGCGCCTATTTATACTTCGAGATTCTGGTACAGCCTAGACCTCTGGCGCAGATGTCTGGCTATCGCTTCAACGGCAACACGAACATGGTCGCATTGAGATCATGACAAGGGGTCAAGCCAGTCGAAATACATGAAATAAGAGCACTTATTTCACGTATATTTTGTATGGCAGTAGATTCATGTGTTGATGCACGTACTGTACACCTGCCCATTGAACTCTACAATTTCCCGAGCGCCCTGCACATCACCCTCGCGTACTGGAAGTGACCGAGGCTAGCTTCAAACGATGGCTTAACTGCATTCTAGACTGGTTAAGAGATAGTCTGATTGCGGTCACAGTATCACCCTTGTCCCAAGATAAGGGAGGGGCACACTAAATCTATTATATCTTCTACCGAGCGATTAACGAGCCAAACTGGACCAATAATTGTTTGGGAGTTAATCACTAGGGGACAGCTGACTCAGACAGCAGGAGGCCATTAACCAGATTTGGGACCGCCCCATTCTGAAGCTTCCGGGGGAAGGGCTCTCAGCTGCAATAATTACTCCGCACAACCACCTGAGGTGCCGCTTCGTCGAGCGCAACGGCGGAACCAAGCTGCGAATATATCTTGAACTTCATCGCTCAGCGCTTCACAGGCAACCACCAATTCGGTCCCAGAAAAAGTTGCTGCACATTGGCCGATGTCTTGGTGAATTCATTCATAACTAAGGAGGAACTGGAGAGCCTTTTCAACCTGATGTTGTAGAGTTGTTGGGTCGATGCCGTGACTTCGGCGAGTAAAATACACTAGCAGCGCCTGGTGCAGTGCATGCATCATCTGGCTTGCTAGGACATGGTTCGCGTCGATTAATGCCAGAGGCATTGATTCTACCCATTCTTTTGGATAGGTAGTTATCTAGTGTGACTTCTTAGGTACAAATGAACATTTCTAGAAGGAGATATTGTGGCCAGGTTAAGTTTGACTCGCTGGGCGATTGCTGTAGTGCATCTGTGGTATTAAGAAACCTAACGACTAAAGAATACGTCGTTGATGATATTGTCGTCAATTCAGAGTACGCGTTTAGCCTGGGGGAAGCGAAAGGAGGTGGGCCGACCATTGGTTCGATATCGCCACGGTAGCAGATGCCACAGAAGAGAAATGAAGGGAACCCTACAAGCACTATCCTGCCCAGAATGGCGCCAAGGCAGCCTGGCACATGCCGTGTGTAGGCTAACGAGGTACTTCGTCTTACCGAACCACATAGCACTTCAGTAAAAACCCATGATCGACAACTGTGCATGCAAGCGCTGGCATTGTCAGCCGCAGCAGGAAGAGTGGGGTGGTTTTCTCGATGGCGCAGCCAAGCATGTCTGGTTTTCTTAACGAGGCCACCAGTCACAGCAGTGACCGAGACTATCCCTCGTACATTAATTATGCAAAACAACCCTTGAAAGGTACCTGTTGACGCCCAAGGCTCAAAAAGGTAACCCAAACAAGGCGGAGTCTTGCGAGAAAAGCAAAACTCAAGTCACCACATCGATGAGCCCTTTTCCCGCCTTACGATTTCTCGCCATCCTTGAGTGGTTCATTTCCCTCGAAAAACGCATACCAAGTTGGCTTTATCCGAGGGTCCAAGTCGCGAGCATACATTCCTTGAACTGATCAACGTCTCCCCTTAATCATCGCTGTTACATCAACCACTCATTCGCCATTCTCACGCATCACATCGTACGAGCAGGGCTACGAATTAACCTCATGGCTGATCCGCTTTCCGTTTCAGTTAGCATCGCTGGCTTGATTTCTCTCGGCGATGTTGTCTTCAGAGCTGTGTTCAAGTATGCGAGAGCTGTAAAGGATGCCAAGAGCGACATTCAATCGCTCGCCGACGAGATCAATGGGCTTGCCACCGTCCTGCGATCCCTTCAGGCCCTGGCTTTGGACCTTGAGTCGGAAGGAGATTCTTTCGACCCCACCCTGAGGATTCACTGTCTAAGCCATTGTACTAAAACGTTCGATAAAATTGAGCAGAGAGTCAGGAAGGCCTCCAATAGTTTTGGCAAATCCAAATCGGAGGGCATCACCCGCCAGTTGAAATGGCCATTTTCCGCTTCCGAAACCAAGGAGCTCTTGACTGAGCTCTCCCGTCACAAGGGAACTATCACTGTCGCCTTATCCGCCGATTCAATGCGCAAGTTGCAGCAGTCTCTCACAAGGGCGGATGAAATAGCCAACCAAGTTTCGCGTATCGAGGGCATTGCCAAAAGAATTGAGATCAACACGCAAATCGCCGTTGACGACGAGAAGCAGCGCGTGCTCGACTATTTCATGAAGGTCAACCCTCAACCAAACCTCGAAATGAGCATCAAGTTACAACACGCCATGACAGGCTTATGGCTGACCGAAGCGCCTGATTTCACCCACTGGTTGGCGACACCAGGCTCTAGGTTGTGGCTTAGCGGTATCCCTGGAGCCGGTAAGACAGTTCTGGCGGGAGCAGTAGTTCAAGAAGCCCTCATGTATAGTCATCATGCCACTGCTAAAGTCAGCGTTGGCTTCTTCTTCTGTGACTATAAAAACCACTCCAACGGCGACCCCGCCAATATCCTTGGGGCTGTGGCGTCACAGCTTGCTCTCCAGGAGGACGGGGCTTTCGATATCCTTCGGAATTATTATGACGACCTCCATCCAAAAAGAGGACTCGCACGGACACCCGACTCTGAAGAGCTCAGGGCAAAAATTGGCAGCATGGCTGAACTCTTTGACCATACAATAGTCATCATTGATGGACTTGACGAATGTGGCGACAATACTGACGACGTTGTCGATGTATTTTCCGAGCTGGTGCAGTTTACTACAAGTATCTCAATGGCAATTTTCAGTCGGGATCATTACAATATTCGGGTTCGTCTCGAAGACGAATTTAAACACATTCCGATCGCAGCTCATACAGAGGACGTTAGGCTGTATGTGGGATTTGAACTAGACGAGAGGGTCCGGAGAAGTCGATTGGAACTTACAAGCATCGCCATGAAAGATGAAATTAGGGAAACACTCGTGAATAGAGCACAGGGAATGTGAGTATCTCCTAAATCTATCGATGGATGTTTCCCTAATAAGATATTCCAGGTTTCGATGGGTTGTTTGCCAACTGGACTACCTCTGCGACTGTGTCCATGATGAGGAACGACGGGAAGCTTTGAAGAAGCTGCCTCCAGATCTACCTGAGAGCTATCGCCGATTGCTTGAGCGTGTGAACCGCTGCTCTTCGAAAGTGCAGGCTCTTGTAAAAATGTGCCTTCACTTCATCGCTGCCGCTGATCCAAGTTTGACAATTCTGGAACTGCGACAAGCTGTCTCGACCCCGGACATCCTAGGCGCGAGTTTAGATTCAAAAAACACCATTTCAGAGCGAGAGATCTCTCACAGATGCAGCAGTCTTATTCGAAAGTCGGAGAATGGAATGCACTTCGAATTCGCTCACTTTTCGGTCCAGGAATTTCTTGAGGATGAGTCAGCATTATCCGCTTCCGATCGACCCAATCTTCACGCCTACTTCATCTCTCCGTCCAGTAGCAATGATCGCACACTTCTAGCTACGCAGTGCCTTAGATTCCTGCAGCTAGAGAATTTCAACCGGCATCCGGCTGAATGGCGACAAGAGATTGGGTTCAAAGAAAACAGGGATCAGGAATACCCATTCTATCAGTACTCAGCTTCGAATTGGCTCTGGCTCACGGCTGATGGTCTCAATGATGCGCTGGTACTGGATCTTGCTAAGTCTCTTTTCAATTCATCTAAAACGATCTATTTTTTGAACTGGGCATTTGAAATCAACCACTTCATATTGAGTTGCCACTACAAGCGTCAAGCACACGAAGAGGAGGGACTGGAGACTGTAAACAGGGAAGCCTTTGGAATTATTTTCGAAAACAGCTTCAGGCCACTACATCTAGCTTCTGCGTTGAATTTGTTTGAGATATGCGCCGCTTTGCTTGATGAAGGAGTCGCGTTCAACTCCGAATTTCGTGGTATGAGGCCGTTTGATTTTGCTGTGGTCTCGACGTCATACATACCCGTGATTGAACTCGAGACTGAGCATGAATACGATTCGATTGATATTAAATGGATAGACGATGAATCTACGTGGGCTATTTTACCATCCGATGAACGACGAAACCGGACAATTGAGTGTCTTCTGGAGAAGGGTGCTAAGCCTTCAAACCATCCAGGGATTCCATCCACCTTTTCTACTGCCTGCGCCTTAGCAACCGTCACAGGTAGCTTTACTCCTCTTGTTGGCCTGTTATCAGCAGGAGTTATTCCGGGAAAATCCGACATCGCTAGGTTCAAGCGGTGTTTAAATAGCCTACAATCTGAGTATGTGGTAGAGCATCCTTGCGCGGAAACGTCTACACTTGAACTTATACAATACCTTACCTCCTCGTCAAGCTACCAATTTGATTGGGGTCTGCAGCTTGGCTTAATCGTGTGGGAATGGGCCCTCTACGCTCAGATGCCTTATACAGCTGACCCCTTTATCATCGATTCAAGAATTTCATTGTCGAAAGAAGGATTGTTCAAGAAGGCTATGGCTGCTGTGTGCTATGGCGATACCCAGACTGTCGAGCAATGCCTTGGCGACGGACGACTTTGGCCATCTGAGACAAACCCGGTCGACGAAAGTGGGTGGACACTTCTGCACCAGGCCGCGATTGAGGGGCGCCGTGAGATCACAGAATTGCTGTTGGATGCAAACTGTGATCCTTACATCGAGGACTCCGGTGGCGACTTGCCATTGCACTTGGCAGTGAGAGAGGGCGAAGATCCAATGGGCATCACTAAACTATTTTCAGAACGAGGAATATCTCTACTGTCTCTTAATGCCGACGGGAGCACGATTTGGCATCTCTGGGCTCAGCTTGAGAGTGTCTGTTGCGGCCTATTAGAGCATCTCTACGACCTCGATCCCGAGACATCAGCGAAGGCACTCTTAACTCAAACGCATGAAGGCAACACTCCTCTTTTCGTTCTCTTGAAGAAGCACGACAATGGGAGTGTGAAGGAGAAAAAGATCTCGAGACTTTTGAGCTTGGGTGCCAAAATTCCAAATCTTTGGAAGAGTCATAGCCCATTGTTTGGTACCGCAGCAAGCATTGGCTCTGAAGACATGATCTGTTGCCTAATAGAAGAGGGTGCAGAGCTGGATCCTGCGCAGCCCGGAGATTGTACACCACTGCACCAGCTAAGTGCCACGACATCTATCAAGTGTGTCAAGATGCTGCAAACAATTTACGGAGCTGCCCACAAGCAAAGATTTCAAGGACGCTTGCCGGTAGAACTTTACATCGACAAGGCTTTCAGTGGCGGAATTCGTCCTAATAATGAAGTCATTAAAGCTCTGATATCTCCAAGTATACTTGTTGATGGCGATCTTTCCGGGAAAGTTCTATGGGAATTTGTGTGTAGTCTTGTGCACCGAGCCCAGAACCGGAAACACGAACTTGGTGAAAGATTACCCGAAGCATTCAATGGAATTCTCGCCTTGCTTATGCAGCTTGGTGCTATGGCGGCTTTCGAAGACCAAAGCACCAAATCTGGAATGATTCCACTCCTATCGAGTTTCATTAACAAATATGATTCACCCACAACAGTTATATCTATGGATGCATTACGTCAAGGGATACAATTGACTAAGTATTGGGCCTCAGGGAAGGATACGGACGAAGCAGTACAATATCTCCAATCCGCTATTAAAGAAGAAAATCTCGAAGTTGTCGAATTGCTTCTTGAAAATGGCGTCAGTGTCCACCAACGCGTCTGTGGAAATTCGGCAATCGAGCTTGCCTGCGAACCACCTTTAGTCCTGGAGCTTTGCGAGATTGACGATGGGCAACGAATTATCACTGCCCTTTTGGACCACTCCAGTATAGAAGGACTGAATGACAACATGTTCGATCCAGAGAGCCGAGGACTTCTACACAGGTTAGTATCGAATGAGGATACCACAGATCTGCTTTGGCTTGTCGAAGAGCTCGTCCGAAGAGGAGTTGATATCAATGGAAGGGCTGGCGGTTCCCAGGATTCTCCCCTTATTCATCATCTACGTTACCATTCTTTCCAATGCGCAGAAAAACTCTTGGAAATAGGAGCAGATCCAACGCTGACGTCAAGCGAGCGCTGGAAGGTATGCTTCTTTTCACAATGTGATTCCTTTCTGGAGAAGCTATACATGCGCGCCGAAGAGAGTGCATTTACTATCCAATGGACAGCAACTTTTAGTTATAATGTCAATACTCAAGGGCAACTAAGGCTATTTCGGGGTTTCAATGCCCTTCACCAGGCCTCGGCTGATGGGAGGACGGAACGTCTACGATTCTACATCGACAAGGACCTCATTACCAATGTCAATGTACGGTCTGATGAAGGCTACACACCACTTCATATCGCAGCCGCTTGTGGTCATCCAGAAACTATCGAGTTCCTTCTCTCCAAAGGCGCCGTTCTTATGGCGAAGAGCAATGATGGAAGTACACCACTGCACATGGCTGTTCAAGGAGCTCATCTCTCTGCAACAAATGCATTGCTGGAGCAAGGTGCCTCAGAGTCCTCAGACATTTTTGGCAGAAGCCCAAGGTTATACGCCAATGGAAAAGACAGCGTCAGAAATTGTCTTGAGAAATTTTGGGGAGCGGAAATCGGCAAATCTACGCGGGAAGAACAGAAAACTCTGTCCCGACAGCAAAATAATCTCTTGACAAACGAATTTCAGCGGGCAATTGGGGCCAATGATCTAGAAAACTGCAAAAGACTCGTAGCCAGCGGTTGTCCGATCGACTTGAGGTTTCCACCATGTCATGCATGTTCCCCATTGATCTTCGCCCTGGCCAAATCAAGGTTGGAGATCGCGGAGTGGCTCTTAGACAATGGAGCTGCTCTGTTAACGGCAAAATGCCAATTTCACTTGAAGTTGAGTACAATTGAGTTTGCTGCTGGTAAATCACAGCTGATTCTGCTCTTGCCGAAACTCTTAGCAAATTATCTCTCCCAAGGCGGAGAATTGATGCGTGGAGCTGATTACCCTTTGCACCAGGCGACCTTGATGTTGGATATTGACGGTCTTGCCACGTTATTACAAGGAGTAGAGGAAAACATTGACATAATTGCGTTAGTTATACATGCTAAACTTGAATTCTAGGGTTGGCTAACAAGCGAGACAGACAAAACAGCCAAATGCCTCCACAGCAGGTAATGTCAACACTGGTGAACCGTCGGACACGTTCTAGTTGCAACCAGGATAATCGATCATTTGCGTCCACACTAGTTACCCCGTTACATATCGCGTCGTTCAAGGGATACAAATTGGCTGCTTCGCTTCTCGTTGAGAAGGGTGCTATCATTGACATGACCGATGGTAATGGATTGACTCCATTGGGGTACGCGAAGAATAGCGACATGGTGGAGCATCTCATTTGCTTGGGCGCATCTACTGCCGAAATCTACAGACTGGGACCCCTCCCTTACCTGATCACTCGGTGGCGGGGGGCGTCGTTCAGCCAGCTCTTCCTACAGCATTCGGATGACGGATTACAGAGCTATAAGTTGAATAGGTCGATGTTGTTAGAAAGTTTCGCCTCAAACTGCCCGATTGCTCGCAAGAGCATCAATATCACCGCCAGTGATCTTATGGAACTCACACAACTAGGTTACGACCTCACATCCGAAGATGGAAGCGGCAGAAGTTTGATGCATTCCATTATATGCAGAGACGATGCGTTGGATATCCTCCTCGAGGGTGGCTGTGAACTTGAACGAACAAGCGCATTTCCATGGCACTTGGATCTATGTCACTTCGGGCGTCTCGCTTTTCTCAGGTCAAACTTTTTCAAGTTCCAACTCGCTCTGCCACGAGAGCATTTTAAAAGAATTCTGAACCTAGAGCCAGAACGTGGATGGAGTCCCTTATGCCGCGCTGCGTCATTGGATCTCATTGATGTCATAGAAAATTGCCTGTCAATGGGGGCAGATATCGACTTTGAGGGATGCTCGTTAGGATCAGCTGTGATGGTTGCTAGCGCCTTTGGGAGTCTTGATTCTGTTAAGCTGTTGGTTAAACGTCAGGCTGCTGTGTTCCACATGGGTAAAAATGGACAATCGGACATACTGACGATAACCCAATCCAAAGCCGTTCGAGAATGGCTACTGGTGGGGCGCTTCACTGAGCAGAGGAGAATTGGCGCAGGGGACAACACTTCGCAATCTAGGTGTAGCGCAGGTCTAGGACTGTGGAGCGGGATTATCCAGGCGAAAATTAAGCTTGCTGGGGGATGGGAGAGACAGCCATACGAGTCTTCTCTTGACTATGCGAAGAAGCTGGCCAAGATGAGAAAGGAATGGCAAGGGGAAGTCGTGTCTGTTTGCCCCGATAGTCTGGTTTATCCACCGCAGGTTGGCTCTGCGTAGTGCGGGCTTTTGGTGGAGTTGCGTTTTGTACAGCTGTGAGCGTCAAAGGCGGCCTTGTCTGAAAGGTCCCAATATGTCTTATTTAGTTAGCATCCCCTGATTCTATATATATTGGCGAGAGCGATGATGCTAAAGCGGGTTGCCAACAGGTCGCAAATCTCGTGGTCCATAGCTGTCGTGTGATGCTAAGTACCGTCTCCCCGTCAATTACGGAGGTCTGGAGACGGTGGCTGACCCACTAAATCGAAATTATCCGGGATCGGCGTGATGAATTGGTGGACTGGGCAGATACTTTAGAGGCGCGGGCGGCGAGAAGGGAAGATCCGAACCCGCACCATGGACCGGGCTGGGTCCACCCATCTAGATTGTGTCGCTGAGCCGGCCCCGGTTGCCGATGACGATGATGGCGACGATGGCGACGGCCATATCGACAAAACCGGAAGATGATGCATGAGTGGATTGTGGAATGTCGATCAAGCGAGTCGCCTGGAGATTTGGCAGACACCCGTTGTCGGGTGCCGGCATGGCAAAATGCCGCGATTCGGGGTGTTGTCCTAGACCAAGGAATGGTGGACGGCACAGGGCGACGGACGGTGCCGGTGTGCATCTCCACAATTAATATCGCGCGCGGCCTCCAGGCCAACAAGAGATGCCGAAGAGTTGACCTGGACGGTTGACACGGTGCACTGGGGCGACCCTGGAACACGGGTGATTCCCATCTGGCCACCCCCCTCCCCTTTCCTCGCTCCGACATGAGGCGCTGGGTCGTGTGGCCCGTTCCGGGTGTCTGTGTGACGATGCCCCGGCCGCACCGGCCCTCCCCGAGCGACGTGTGGTTTCACCCTTTTCGCCCACTTCTCCTCGCGAGGCCTTGGATCAGATGCCCGTAATGGTAATTTGAAGCAGCCGACTAAATCGAGACAGTTCTAGCTGGCTCTGACTCTTACCTCGTAGGCACCGTGACACAACGGCCAACGGCAGGGAGTCGCAGAACTGGAGGCAGAGGAGATAGATGGTTCACGCGCGCCTCGGGCGATGGATTGTCCGGGGCTAGCATCACCTCCGCCGCCTGTCTTCAGATTATGTCTTACCGTCACGTAATAATGCGGGCGATCCGGAGCAGTGCCGCTTTACGAACGATGGCACCGGGGTGTGTACCCGTCCAACCGTCTTCGTTGGCGACAGGCCGACACAGCCCCACTCTCTGTGGCCAAGTTGTGGCGTTCATGATTGTGGTGCATCAGGTCAGTTGCTGATGAGTACAACAATTTGAAGAGCTCCGGTGAGTGACTCAAGAACTCGAGCAGCCTGCCTTTTGCACGCAATGTACAGAAAACTTGTATTTTTCCAGTGCTTAATGTTGTACCTATTCAACGACGGATATGCTCGTAGGTGACTCAGGCGATTGGGCTTTCACCAAAAATGACTCCAAACCCAGTCATGTGACCCAGCCGATTACCCCTCCCCCTCCATGGCCCCTCCTTCATGGTGGCTATCACCAGTGGATAAAAAAACACGACATTGCCCAACGACCCGCGTAAATCGTACCACAGCAAATCGCAAACATGTTGGACATTGAGGATTTCATCGAGGAGCGCGGCGGAAACCCTGAGAAGATCAGAGAGAGCCAGCGCCGCCGAAATGAGCCCGTTGAGCTCGTCGACGAGGTCATTGCCCTGTGGCAGGATGCCCGAAAAGGTGAGTCACGATGAGCATTGGGAGCTCTTTGTAGTAGTGGCCCTGCTGAGACCCTTCAAGTTCAATACGATGTTATGCAAATCGGCACGCAAATCAACGGAGTCCAGAAGGAGATTGGGCTGAAGAAGCGGGCCAAGGAGGACGCCAGCGAGCTCCTTCAGAAGAAGGAGGACCTGACCAAGACGAAGAAGGCCCAGGAGGAGGCCGCTGCCGCCAAGAACGCCGAATTGAGGGCCAAGGCCCGCACTGTCGGCAACTACGTGCACGAGTCCGTCCATGTTAGCGAGAGCGAGGACAACAACCAGATCGTCAAGACCTGGAAGCCCGAGGGCTTCGAGGAGGCCACCAAGGCCGCCCTCTCCCACCACGAGGTGCTCTGGAGACTTGGCGGATACGACCCCATCCGCGGCGTCAAGCTGGTTGGCCACCGAGGTTACTGCCTGACTGGCTACGGCATGTTCCTGTAAGTTTGCTAGGTGGACGGGATAACGTTGCAATACTGACATTAGACAGGAACATGGCTCTTATCAACTATGCCACTGAGCACTTGTTCAACAAGGGTCAGTATTAGAATCGGCCCTCCTCTCACCTTCCGAGTTACTGACAAATTGTCGTGTCGCAGGCTTCACTCCCAACCAGCCCCCCTTCATGCTGGACCGCGAACAGATGGCCAAGACTGCTCAGCTCTCCCAGTTCGACGAAGAGCTCTACCGTGTCTCGGAGGGCGGCGAGAACTCGGACGCCGACCGATACCTGATCGCCACCAGCGAACAGCCCCTCTCATGCCTCCACGCCGACGAGTGGCTGCTTCCCAACCAGCTCCCGATCAAATACTGCGGATACAGCACCTGTTTCCGAAAGGAGGCCGGCAGCCACGGCCGCGATGCCTGGGGCGTGTTCCGTGTGCATCAGTTTGAGAAGGTTGAGCAGTTTGTGCTGTGCAACCCCGACGACAGCTGGGATCACTTTGACGCCATGATTACCAACTCGGAGGAATTTTACCAGTCTCTGAAGCTCCCCTACCAGGTCGTTGGTATTGTCTCGGGAGCGCTGAACAACGCCGCAGCCAAGAAGTACGATCTTGAGGCCTGGTTCCCGTTCCAGTCTGAGTACAAGGAGCTGGTCTCGTGCTCAAACTGCACGGACTACCAGACCCGAGAGCTGGAGATCCGCCACGGCTCAAAGAAGGGCAAGACCGTCGTTGGAGGTGGACGCAAGGAGTATGTACATGCTCTGAACGCGGTAAGTTTCCCGGGCGCCCGGGTGGTGGTAGTGAGATTGCCAGTGCTAATTAGAGTGACTGCAGACGCTTTGCGCGACTGAGCGAACCCTGTGCTGTGTCTTGGAGAACTACCAGACCGAGGAGGGCTTGGTGGTGCCCGAGGTGCTCCGAAAGTACATTCCGGGCCAGCCCGAATTCCTGCCCTTCACCAGGGAAATGCCCGAGAAGTCTGAGCGGACGGAGAAGAAGGATGTTTCCAAGAAGGAGAAGGCTCTGCCTGTGCGAGAGACCAAGGCTTAGACGATGTCATGGCAATGACGTAGAGGAAGAAAAAAAGACAAGATTAGATGGGAGTACGTGAGAGTACATGTGTCGTTATGAGCCAATGCTATAGCAATGTGATGAATAATGGAGAAAGAAGTGGACGCCGGACGGGAACCCCAGTGTCTTGGAAATGGAAAAGGAAGCGCGCGCCCCGAATAGATTGGGATACGAAGACGGCATGAGCCGGCCTAGACTGAAGCCTGGAACATTTCAGCCCACGGCAGAGGTCATGGCATGTGGATGTATCGGAGCCATGACACTTGCATTCCGGAGGACAGCCACCTTGGAGACAATCACGTGATGCGCCATCCCGCGGTCCAAGTACATCTGGACAGCATCATGACAGCAAAAGCGGCCATGGACTAAGACGGATTGAACGGTCCCGTGGCTCCCCGCCCCCCATGTCCTAGTCCCAATCCCCGGCCGCCTCCGTGACGGTACGGACGTGGGTAAGGTGCAGTACGTAGCTCGGCTCATCCGTCTACAGCATCCGTCCACAGCACCGTTTTTCGACACTGGGTTTAGATGGCCCCGGAAGCCTTGATCCACCGTTGCGCACGGCGCCGCCCCGTGGCCGTCGCCAGAGGACTTGGGAGTCCGGACGTCCGCGCGATCGCGACAGGGACGCAGCAGCTGGCAGCATGGGATGGGCGTGATCCGGCGACACATGCAAAGGCATGGAATCAGGTTGCGATTGGATTTCTCGTCCTGTTTGAGGCGGGGGACGCCGCTGTGCTACGTAGTACATTTCATCGACGGGTGGGTTCTCTGGGGGTTGGCACTTACCGTACCGTATGTCCGCTGTGGTGGTTGCACGGTGCTGTGGCTCGGGGAGACGGCCCCACTGCAGCTCGTACTGCCGAAGAGCGCCTCCTTTCTCAGCGTGTCGGCTGTTGACGGCGACGCCCACGACCAACCCGCCGGGCGACGCGACGAGGCACGTGTTTGAGAGGGGATGAACGGGGCAGCGGGCGTGTGAAGCATCAAGCGTGAAGCACCAAGTGTGAAGCAGCCAGCGGGAAGCGTAAGAGTGTCGGTGTCTGGCATCGTCCTAACCGCCCGAGATTGGGTGTCCTCGGCGTTCGGAGGGGGTGAGCTCAGGAGCTGGAGTGTGGTGGGAGTGGGAGTGTGATGCGATGCAGCTCAGCTCCGACGAGGGCTGGCCCATGTCACCGACCGACACCCCCTGGCCAAATTGCCTTGTCCTGATTTCTGGGCCTCGTTTTCTTTGGCTCGCTCGACTGCGTATGTACTATGTATGCCATTGTCCCCTTGCCTTGCCTTGCTGCGGAGCGAAGCGATGCTGGGCTGGCCGACATCTGCTGCCGCTGCTGCTGCTGCGCGGCATGCCATCCCTTTCCCCATCCCGCCCGGTCAGTGGGTAACAGGCGACGACGGACCGTGGAGCACCGCTGGCCGGGTTGGGGTCACGAAATACAGTGATTATTGGGTGGCTTGCCTCGACGGGCGTTCTGCTACATGGTACGTACCCAGAGCCCACCCCGTCCGGAGCTTGGGATGACCGGCGTGGGATGATGAGTGGGCGCGTCGTGTTTATTAATTTGTTAATTACCTGCTGGACCTGATGCCGGCCGTCTGGCGCTGCGAGGCGGCGCGGGAATAAGAGCTCGTCCGTTGGGGGCGGGGAAATCCGAGACCTCCGGGACCTGGCTGGCTGGAGCTATGCGCCGGACCGGAAATCGTTACCACCGACGGATAGTGCAGCTTGCAGGCAAAAGAAATGACTCTGCTCGTGGAGAGCTGAGCTGAGCATCTCGACGTCCGGATGACGACCGTCATGCCCCCGACCCGGCGACGCTGAGCGGACGGCCGACTTGCAACACTTGGCAGCCCCCCCCTTGGATTCTAACGGGCTGGGGCCGTGACGGAAGCCAGAGTCGCAACCCCGTCTGGGGCCAACCACGAATGGCCCGATGGACCATGGATTAATACTGCAACCCCTCGAGTGCGATGCGCAGTAGATCCCAGCTCACTGGATCAGCGGGTTAGAGTGCGAGTGTGCTGGGGAATCTGGGCTGTGCCCGCGCGTGGGGCCTGGGTTGTGATGGACGCGGTGAGTGGTGGCCTCGGCCGGCGCATTGCTCGCGCCCCGGAGCCAGAGCGTCGGTACCTGGGAGCCCTCCGGGACAGCGTCTGTCGCCGCTGAGCGCGTGTCTTGTTCAACCCGACTTTCCAGTCCCGTAAAGGAGACTGTCCTGATCTCTAATATCGATCCCCGGCTTTGATTCAGGTGGAGGATAAGGACCCTGGAACGCGGGTGCGGTCGATGCCGAACCGAGGCGGATGGGGGGAAACGCCCGTAGCTCCAGGGAGCGACAAAGTGGAGTAGGTGCTTCCGGTCGGCGGTGAAAAGCATATGGGTTCTGGGGTTTGCGGACTTTGAGGGCCTCGGGCGGACTGGGGAAAGCAGAAGACGCCCGCGTGCACGACTCGGCAGATGGATGGGCCGCTGCTGCGATACCTGCTACCACCTACCGTTTCGATGGTCCGTTACGTTCTGGACTATATAGCGACGACGGAGCACACTAGGCACGATTGCCGAGACTGGAAAATGTCGCACCCACGGGATACAGAGCGAAAGCCATCGGCCTGGAGTATTTGAGTTTGAGGCCCGGAGACAGAGATGCGTGTGCCCTGATCACCCCCGGATGCGCCTATAGCCTGCTCCGTCCAGCACGTCTCACGTCACACTCAGCGTCCCCAGACCCCTCGACACGCAACCTCCGGGGGCCACGGAGGCGGCGTGGCGGAGGTGGCGGAGAATACGGGCGGTTGCATCACCCCGTCATCAGTTCTCAGACGCTGGGGGCAGAGATCCCGATGGGCGTCAATATTGCGAGCTGCGCATACACGCAGCCGCGGGCGCGCGGGTTGAAGAACGTGGTGGTAGGCCTGAGACGGAGCGAGGTGTTTATTTTTTGGAGGGGTGCTGGCGTCCGCCGCCGCGCTTTCGGGGCCCCTCCGCGTCACCCACCACCACCTCGCCTGCCTCTACCTCCCGAGTGCTCCCCATTGCGCGTGCTCAACACCGCTGCACCACGTGCCTGGCCTGGCGAGCGGAGGGGGGGGGAAACGGGTTGAAGCAGCGAGGCACGGGGGAACGTTGCGTGGTTGATGGATGACCCGAGCGAGGGCTGTGGACATATGGGAATGCGAAGCCGGGGGACGGGCGGCCTTGGAATCCCTCATCCGACGTCCCCGATCCGCCCGTGCTTGGCGGCGGGCGGTGGGAGGCGGTAGGCCACGCACCCCCACTAAAAACACCTCCCCCCCAGGGGCACTCGCTGGCGACGCGCCTGGAAGCCCCCGGGCGCTGGGCGCTGCGTAGGGGGCGACCGCGGCCACTACGGGCCACTACGGCCACTATAACGCCGTGCCCCCCGAGGCGTCCTGGCGTCGTGCTCCCTCTTTTACAGCGCGGCCGCCCCGCTCACACGGCCCACGGCCTCACGGGCCCACCCCCCGTGCGCTTCCGTTTCCCCCGTTTCCTCGAGTCCTCTTTTGGAGGTGGGAGGGGCCTTCGTGGGCGTCTCTCCTGCCTTGCCCCATCTCCTGGACTCCCGCCTCGCCCGCCTCGCTTTCCCCGTCTTCTCCTCCTCCTCCACCATCCATCCTCTCCCTCTCTCCCTCTTCCGCTCTCACCATACCCTTCACGCGAACAAGAACCCCCGAGGCGAAGAGACTTCCCCCTGCCTCCGCCTTGTCTTTTGTCTGTTAGCGGCGCCGAACTTGTTCTCTGCTTTGAGCGCCTTTCACGCCTCCGGCCTGCTGCCGTCGCTGCGTTGCCAGCTCATCTTCCGGCTGGCCTCCCCCCGTCCGCCTCTGCCCTCTCACTTCCGTCCGCACGCTCCGCGCACGAGAAAAAAAGGCACCTTCTACCAGGCATCCTACGCTGGGCCAGAGTGAATCGTCACTGGCACCATCATCCTCCTGCTCCGCTCCGTCACCTCGTCCCGCGCGTGGTGAGAGCCAAGCGTCCTTACGCCGGACCGCAAAACGAACCAAGTGCGCGCGCGCCTTCCGTTCGGTGTCGCTGGAGTCCTGCTTCCTCGCGGCCCCCTCCGGCGCATCTTCCGTCTCTTTCGCGACTCACCCTCATCACCTCCACCGAGGCTCCCCCGAGCATCGCTGCCCCGGCTTCCTCGCTGGCTGTCGCCTGACCCGCGTGCCGTGTTGACGACGCGACTCACCCTCGCACGCCGCCTCTGGTGCGCTCATCCGCCGCCGCCGGTCTCATTTCGTCTCGTCTCATCTTCCGGTCAACCTCCGCCATCCGCCGCGGCGCGCACACTCGCCAACCCACCCACACAGCCCACCACCCGCAGCCAACTCACAGCCCACGTCGCCAAGCGCCCTCACGCCTCCGGACATGTCGTCTGGCGTCGTACGCTCGACCGCCCTTAGGGCCGGCGGCGCTTGTGTCCGCTGCCGCAAGGGCAAGACCAAGT
>JAANBB010000591.1:0-21172 GCA_014621425.1 Cylindrodendrum hubeiense | reverse complement strand
AAGCCTGCCCGAGCCTGCCCTGCCCAAGCCTGGCTTCTGTCGCCGGGCCCCAGACCGACTGACAGCCGCGGATCTGAAGCGCGGATCTGAAGGCACTGCGAACTAAGTTGACGGCCAATGGTATTTGGTACCAACTTTAACCCAATTGTACGGCGCAGCTACGAGGTAGTCTATCTCAGAGGGCTTCGACCCTTCTGGGTGGTGGCCAATTTCGCTCGTGGTGATCCCGTGGTGTGCCCTGGTGACGAGCCAGCGACCAGTGACTCTCTTCATCTCGACCCAAGCCAGGCGGCCACCCAAGGAAATTGGTGTCGCGACTGGGGGGCTTGGGAGACAACTTGCTGGGATTGATGGGGCGGGGGGGTAACAAAGTTGGGATGGGACTCGGGAGGCAGCACTACGCGGAGGTTATTACGCAAGCTGTGACTCCCTCTGCGGGCGGAAACACGATGCTTCCATCCTCAACACCGTTGCTGTCATCATTTCGAGACAGCCTGGCCTTAACTGGCATCACGGGACGGTCGGCCTTCTAAGGGCGCTGATCAGTGGTCGGCCGTCGGATGCCATGTTCCCCAACGGCACGGACTTCGGCCACCCGCGGGCCATGTTGAGAAAACGCCGACCTGGTCCGAGTCGGAGGCGGCAGCACACAACCGGCGCCTACGAGACGGACCCCAAGGACGATCCCTAGCAACTGTCCTGATCAAAGTACCGAGTTACGAAGCAGCTGTTAGTGCACCTACGCTATCGCGCAAGCCCGGGCATCTAGGCCACACATCCCTGGGCGTGCAGTCATTCCTGGAGCCTTGGCTGCTGCACTCCAACGTGCAAGTGGAGATGGAGTTGCAACCGTCATGGAGATGCTGTGTGTAGGATTGTCTTCACAGCAATCCGGACGTCTCCGCATCTCTTGTCCTGCAACTGCAAAAGCTGCTCCCCCTTCCCAGCAGTCAGCAAACTCCAAGGTCAAGGTTCAATCATACCCAGCACACCTTGCACGCACGCAATCGACGGCATACCAGACTCCCGAAAGGCCAATGGATCGTCTCGCCTTACAACCCTGACAATGCCCGACTGCCGACGTCAAATGTTTGTCAACACACCAGTACACAGCACACCAACACACCAACACACCAGCCTCAAAAGATCCAGGCTCTTGCGGCGCCTACGCCCACACACACCCCAGCCCCTCTGGACTGATGATGACACTTACAGCTTCCCCAGTGGCTGTAAACATGGCACCGTTTACCCCGGTCTTTTCCTTTCGCGCTCTCTCTCTCTCCCTGCTCCAAGCTCCACGCCCAACAAACTTGACACTGCCCTCTTACATGGTGCCCCGATGACGACGATGGATCTCCCTCGCCCGTCGCACCCGAAACGCGCTTGCTGGCTGATCTGACCAGGTCTAGCCTTTTGTTGTTGAATTGACATGCGAGGCTAATCTTCCCCGCCTTGGTCTAGATAATGCTTTGGAGAAGCTTGGGGAGACAATGACCTCACCCAATCAATCAATCGCTGCATGGCCTGCGTAGCGACAAGTGCAACAGTTGCATTGCATTCAATTAAGGGACCCGGCTGAGCAGGTAGGTCAGGTCTGCGGGCCAGGGAGGTTAGCCGCCTTTCCTCTGAGCGCTTCAATGTCAACAAGACGATTCGATCTCGTGCGAAAACACTCCTAGCATCCCATCTCATCCTAACGTTGTCGAGAGTCTCCACCTGCAACCGCATCCGCAACTGCATCTGCAAGAGACACCATGCGGCGTAACCGCCACCACGCACTCACACACACCCCTCCATGCCTTGACCTCTCCATCTGCAGCACAGAAAACCCCCATGCTCATGATCCATGACCATGTATGGCCCCCATTGTCGTCGTCGTCGTCGCCGTCGTTGTTCCCATAGTTGTCGAACCGTTCTGGGATGTAACCGAAGCATCAACGGTGAAGAGGAAAGGGACAAAAAAAGCACACAAAGAGCGCCACCATGGCCAATCAATGCAGCGCCAACCCAGTTCGTCCGGTGTCCCGTTTCCATCCTGTCATCCCGCAACGTGCGGGCGTTCCGAAATCGCGCGCCTCCTGCAGGTCTCTGCCTAGATTTTCTGACATCTCAACAAAAGTGACAGATAGGCAAGTTATCACGCACGGCCGTTGGTGTGTGGCGTAACCTTGCGAGCGCCGGTCCTGGAGGCTGGATTTACATGAACTCTGATAAGGCGTGCCAGTTATTGTGGGCATAAACAAGTTGGTTACACAATAGCTATGCCAATTGCCCCAGTTGGATGTCTTGACGCCTTGACATGTTGGCAATGGATCCATGTCCGTTGTCTCTGATATCATCACCAACCTCCACACACATAGATCACGGTAGATGACAGCTCAGTAACAAGCGAGACAGGCTGGATTCGACAAGCCAATCCATATCTTCATCCTAATCACACGGTGCTTCTCCAGGGGTTTCCTCGTCTACCCCCATCTCCATCCCAGATACAGGTGTATTTCCGTATCTGTCAATCGCCTCGTGGACCACCACTGCCGCTGAGCGTCTGCAAGATGTGAACCCAGATCCCGGCCACCCTCCCTCGGACGTCCTCTTTCGGGGACTGCGCTGAGATATGTACGTAAACACACGCGGCAGCGCCCTCGATTCCAATTCGGCTCGGAATAAGAAAAGAATCACACAACTAAATAAGAAATCAACCCGAACTGTGGTGGTGTTGCCACTTGGCAGCCCAAAACCGTCGGTGGTGCATGGCAGCCGCAATGCGGACACGAGGATGCGACGTCGGCTATCAGTCGGTTCACCATCTTGCCTAGTTGTCGCCCCCTCTCTCTTACGACGAGCCTGATGCACTTCGCCCAAATTCGAAATCTCAAATCTCCGAAGGGAGCACTAGATATCCAAGAAAGACCTCATTTCGCCATGAACTCGTCATCTTGACGTCCTGGCCTATCGTCCGGTCTGTTTACCCCTGCTCCCACGGTTAAGCCGGTAGTTGTGTGTCACCAACCCCTCCCATGCCTCCGCCGCGCCGTAGCCAACTCGCGGGGACATCAACGTTCGTGTCATAATCACCCTCCGATCCCGCGGCCGATCTAGATGCGGGCCGTTCTTGGCCTAACTCACCGGTCTCAGGGGGGCTTGACGCCCCCAGAACCGATCAGGAGACCGGTCCGACGTTGAGGTGCAACCCTATGGTGTTTGTATGATCCTCCGGGGGGGGATCGCGATAAATACGTGCATATCTAGTCCAAAGTCTGTTATAAGAAGCAAACTATAACAGGATATGCGCTCACCTTGATTTATCGATTCGGGACTAACCAACGGCCGGCCAGTTCCGACTGGGACAACAACACCACAGCCCCAGAACAACAGCCGTTCTAGGAACGGCGATGCCTGAGTTGCTAATCATGCATATGCTTCCAGTTGCAGCATGGCTGGAGTCGGGTCGGCGATATCTTCCATTGAAGCCCCGGTACTACCTCCCAATCATCTCATGCCTCTGTCATCAGTCATGCTGACACAGGTGATAGATATACATAGCTGGAGATGCCGAACATTGAATCAGAGCAAACCTAACATGGATTCGGAAACGGAGGCCTTCTTCAGGTCGCATTGGATTCCCTTCCTAGTATATTCACATGTTGGAGAACGCCCATATGCAGGCTTGCCCCTGACTCCCCTTTCCCAGTGGCACAGTCAACCCAGCACCGTTGTATCACGAAGCCAGGCGCCTAGAAGAGGCACGCGCTCTGGTCGTAGACTGGCGAGCGCATGACCGTTCCTGGCTAAGGCACCCATACAGCACGCTTTTAATTTACACGCATGCATCCCACACGAGGATATCGCATGCTTCCACAATAGGAATCTGCACCAGAATTTCAAGTTACACCACCCCACGCCACATATGCTACAGTAGCCCACTTATCCGGTGCGGAGAATAACTAGATAGGTCTCCTATTCTCCGTAGAGGGGGTAACACGACTCTGCTGCGGTTCTTGTTGCAGATTGTGGCGAGAATATCAGCCGATCTCGGTTCATTTCGGAGCTAAAACACCAGAGAGTAGGTATCACGACAAGAAACCAGAAAATGAAAATGAGACCAAAGACAAGAGACAAGGACAGAGAAAGCTCCATATCCACACATGTACCAAAAGACTCCACGCCCTAGCAAAGCAAAAGATTATCTCAAGAGAGCTCCTCCCCTTTCCTGCATTGTTGTTGTTGTTGTCCGCGATATACACAGCCTCGTCATCCCAAGACACAGCCATTGGTTCCAATCATATGTATTTCCCCCACCGATTCTAGTCCTCCAGCCAGGTGTCCTACATTCTAGCTCCGAGGACCGCCAGCCTGTCCGCAGCAATGTTGCCGCGATCCGAAGCGTGGCCCTTGACCCACTGGAAATAGGTGTTGGAACCAGCCTTTGTTCGTTCAGTCATCCTCGCCAGCACGTCGCGGATGATGTCCTGGTTTTTGACGTTCTCGCCTGTGGCAGTCTTCCAGCCCTTGCGCTCCCAGCTCAGCGCCCATTGCGTCACGCAGTTGATAGAGTACTGGCTGTCGCTGAATATCTGCACCGTTTGTTCTAGCGGCGCAATTTCCAACGCCCGTAGTATTGCCATCAACTCGGCTCGCTGGTTCGTCTGCAGCTCGCCTGGTAGTTTCTCTGAGAGGTTACGTGGGTCGTCGTTGCCGAAGAAGACGCCCAGGCCTGCCCGTGATCCCTTCTTGCCGTTGGCGAGACTGCTGCCGTCGGTGTAGACCTTGAGTATATCCTCTTGGGGCCCTGTCGGCACGGGTTCTTCCTTCGGGGCTGGCTTGGCCTTTCTCGCGGGGGGCTCTTCGGGCTCGACAGCCTCCTCTCCTAGGGCCTCGATGGCATCGCGGTTGCCAAACTGCCGGATGTATGCCACCGCTTCTGCTCGTGTCGCAAAGCGCTTGTACTTGGGTCCCTTGACTCCCTTGATAGCTTCCGAAGCTTCCGTCCAGTCTGTGTAGATACCGGTTGGGCTGCCCACGGCCACGGCGTAGAACTTGTCGGGTTCGTTGGATGATGACTTGACTTTCTTGCCAGCCACGAAATTTTCGGCATCCTCCTTGGACGTAAATGACTTGACTGCTCACACATGAAAGATTAGCTTCTTGCTCCACGATGGGTTTTGCCCTATCCAGTCTACTCACACACAGCTCCCTTGAACCCCGCCGTCTGCAGCTGACACTCGGCATACGTCAGGTAGACGCCCGGGTGAAACCCAGCCTTGACGGCGTAGAACTTTTGTACATTGTCCACCTTGCGCTTCTTGGACGAGCCGGCCGGCGCAGGAGTTGCCCCCGGGGCCGTTCGCTTCTTGTTCATGTCGGCGATGTCGTATTGGTGCTCGGGCCGGTGATGGAGGTTGGCGGGGCGAAGAGCTTTAGCGTGGAGGAAGTTGAAGATTGAAAAATCGGGAGAGCTTGACGCATGGCCCAGCGCCCAGGTCGGCGCCGCGGAGGTTATGAACCGGACTGCTTGAGCAGGGCGGCTGACGAGACGCTGCGGGAGCCCGTTGATGACGACGCTGCTGGGGCAGTTGGAGACGTCGTGGGCGATAGTCGCACGAGGCTGGAAGCGGCGGCCAACGAGTCAAAGAAACCGCATGGCGGGTGCAGAATCAAAGAGCTTTCACTGCTGTCTCTCAGAAGCCCTGCGTCGGCTCCGGGTCTTTGTCTGTCGTTCAGGGCGTGGGCGGACCGTCGGCGTGCAAAGACAAAGGCAGAGAGAGCACCGGGGCAGGGAGGTGCTGGAGACGTCGCGTACTAGGGGAGGGGAGACCAAACTTCACCCTCCACTGGTGATCCGGACCAACAAGGAGGGGCACTGGAGCCAGCCAGCCAGGGTCCCATGCCCACTCTGCCGCACTTGTCTGCCGCGGTTATAGAACAGAGACTCAACTAGAGCCGCCTTTTCTTTGTTTGCTCATTATCGCTCATTGCTCCTTCAACGGAGAAATTTCGCTCTGGGTTCCGCCCAAGTCCTCGCGCCTACGTACTGCGTTGGAGAGGATCCTGTTTGATGCAACCCACAAGGATCATAAATATAGATTTAGGCTAGCACCGCAGCAGCTATCATAGCCATCCTCCCTAACTAGGTATCAGGGATTGTAATTTTAATTTATCTTCCAGGTTCTTTGCATCTTTTCTAACAACAACCGGCACAAGCGACTATGTGACAACTGCATAGGTATATTTGATATTTACGGGCTGCACAGCAACGACTCAACGAGCACCGTCTGCCCTTCTCTGTTTCGTCATCATTCCTCAACCGACATGTTTGGCACGAAGAGTCCGTCTACCCATTTCTCTTCTGCACAAGGCGTCCTGTTTGATCAGATCTGTCACGAGCACGCCGTTGGTTATATGCATGTTCTGCTCGTCTCTGCTCAAGCTATTGTTACACAACCCGCCACGTCCCCATTCCCGTTCCATCCCTTCTCCCGGAGCGCAGAGGCCTATCTAAACCCTCTGCCTGTCCTCGAACCAATGCTCCAGTTGCTGGTAGACCAGAATAGCACCCCTAGTCAAGCATTGGAGGACATCCGTCTTGCCACGGCTCACGTCTTTGTGTCTTGGCCAATCTCGGACTGCGTCTAGTGATGTATTGATATTATGCGACCGCTCTTGCGTCGCCTTATTGTTACGCCCGGCTCCTTGTATGGGGCTCGGTAGCGAATGAGTCTCGTATGGACCTCGGAGGTGGTAATCCTAAACATGAGTGGTGGGGTCAAGAGAGGGCAGGTTGGGAACGGCCTCGCGTTCCCATTCCCATGCCATCAAGCTCCAGTTGAGCTCGCGTCTCCAAAAGAGTCCCAGTCCTCGTCCACCTCCATCAGGACGATCATCTGAGCTCAGTCCTCCGCTGCGAGGCATGTGATTGCAAAATACGGCCCTCCCCATCCGAGAATGGAGAATACCCATCGAGCAAGCGACACATGGCTCGTGGGTGACGTAAAGCTCCAGACCATGGCACAAGTAGCCGTCCTTATTCGGGTGATCTTGCTCAAAGCACTGCCTCTCCAACTCTATCAGGGGAGCATCTTGGAATGCGTCATAGTCGAGGTTCGGGACGTTGACGGGACGACCAGCAACCCGTCGCTCGTGTCGAACTAGCTTCTGGGCAACCATGCTGATGGCTCGAAGTACGCAGTGCGTCATGGGATTGCTCGAGCCAAATAGATCGTTGCTGTACTCTTGGTGCCAGCGAGCGTCCCCGGCGAGGCCGACAAGTTCTGCCTTGGCTCCATCTCTCTGAACGATGACGGCTCCTATCGCCTCGCCGATTCCGGATTCCTTAGCCTGGAGGGCCACGCGGTGCGCAAGTGCCATCCAGAGCGAGGCATCTTCCTTGACCTCATCAGTCCCACGCGCGACCATGCTAGGGTGAGGACCGAGAGGGTTATTCTTTCGGTACACTGTTGGCCAAAATTGCGACGACCACATTGCTGCTTGGACTTGGGACGTTGGTGCCAGCAAAGGAATTGATATGATGAAGGTAAACAGATCTTTGTCAAGCCCTTCGATATTGGCCATGGCGTTGGTAAGATCTTCCCGAGAAAAGTCTTTGACCTCTCCAACGATAATGTAGATCCAGGTTGACTTTGCGGTATGGATCTGGCGACCGACTGGGGTGTCATTCATGAACTGAGTCTTCAAGTGGGCAGGAAGATCAGCAGGCTTGGCGCATCTGCGAAGATGAGGTAGGGGATTAGCACTAGCATCAGGCCGCATGTTACGCAAGGCTCTAGAAGTGTGTTAGTTGTCAAGGTTAATTTGTGGCAGATGCAGCTGCAGTTGAGGAACGGTTGGGGTAAACGAACGAGATGACATCGTTGGCCAGCTTGGTGGGAGCCCTGGTAATCCAGGACTGTCCGACAACATGGTCTTGTCTGACCTCTTGGGTCGTCTTGAGAGGTATCAGGACGCCACGGCGGAGGTTCTCTGGGATCAGGTCGTCGATCAAAGGATTTGAGGCGACTTCACACGGGCCGCTGACTTCGGGCTTGGTCGACTGGGACACGTCCGCTGCCTCTCGTGCGGACATAGCGCCACTATCAGCTTCAACAGTCGCCATGTTTTCGTGATTAGGCGATGGTCTAACGCTGGGTCAGTCAAGCCTATGCCACAGTAAGTCATACATTCGGAAGTGGGCTGTGTAACGTCCGAGACTCACAACTGCCCTGAGATAACCCCCGGCTCTGGGGCGAAGTACTCGGGAAAATGCACTGGATCAACGATTCATATACAGCCGAGTCGTCAATGTGATGAAACACAGTCGAAGATGTGTGTTGTGGAGGGAGCAATTTGCCAGAGTTGACTTGAGGAAAGTTGAACGGGGGGAGAAATCGAACACTGAACTGCTTAAATCGTGTTGCCAGGGAGCGAGTGCGGCTGCAAGATACAACGTGCCACCCAGGTAGCTCTTGCCTGTGTCGAGTCTTCCAAGAACCGCTCAGGTGGACTTGGCCGAAACGCCGATGTGACGGTTGTCGTGAGGTTCTGCCACCCTAGAGGCAGGTGTTGTGGCTCTCGTTCACCTTGGCAGAAGAAAGTTGAACTTTCCAAGGAGTCCTTTGAGAAGGGGACACCGAAATTCCCTGGTCTCTGAGGCGTGAAGTGTTGCGAGAGGGGTGTTGATGAAGAATTGAAGAAATTGTTGTGAGTTCCTGGAGAGTCACCACCTCAGACCTTAAAGTTTGTGCCTGACAGTGCTGGCAGCTGGCAGTGTAAAATTGTCGGAGAGGCGTCAGCTGACAGGGCAGAAAGTCGATAGCGTGTACTGTTGAACACAGGACTTAGAGCTAGAACGCAGCATGCAACTGCGCGTGACTTGGAGCCATGAGGGCGAAGTGAATTGCAACCTCACCCGGCCAGAACAGAAGCCAAGAAACGCTGTTCAAACAAACAACCAGCACTCACAATTGGGGCACTGAGATTGCCGGCAGCCTACACGGTCTTTGTTCTGTAGTGAAATGCTGTACAGAAAACCCGGGAATCAAACAGGGAATCCAGAGCTCCGTACTCGCACTGTATATTCCCTTGCGATGGCTGATGGATAACTCAAGTTGACGATGGTTTCTCTCCAGTGGATCCAATGTGGCTCAGTGAAGACATGTGCGGCTGATAAACACAGCCACACCTGCCTGTTTGCGGGTCTCCATCTAGCCACAAACGCTCATGACGGGACGACAGTCCGAGTCACATAGAATTTCGTCACAATAATTCCAGCATGCACAGTAATCTCTCTAGCTCCTGATGGAGAATCTACTAGAGTTGCCGTAGATGGCTTCTTGGCCCAGTGTGAGAACCCAATCTCCATACTCAACCCCGCCTTGAGCACCTGATGTTGTCCCCCACCATGGCATTCATTGTCCATTGCCTTTCATTTAGCAACACGGAATTGCACAGGTGATAAGTGATGGAGGTGCTATGATCGCACCCTCTATCATGTATGAAGCTCGGTTTGGCAACTTGGTACGTATCATCGTTCCCACGTGGATTCACAGGCAGGACTCCGAGGTGCAAGCTCACCCTCCCTCTCGGCCTCCAACTCGGCCTCCAACAGAAACAGGTCATCGTCAACCCCGCTCTCCCCACCCGATGTCGAGCCCTGGCCGCCGGCTCTTTTGTCTGGCCGGGCGCTGTATGGTTGGAGTGATTGCGTTGCCTTGATTTGGGAATCTCCGTCGCTTCCTGCTGCAGCCTTCATTCCCCGCACCGCATCTGGTGCCGTCGCGCCGGCGTCCCCCCCAAACCGATGGAAGAATGTGGGCGAGTCGCATGTGAAGAGGATGGGGGAAGATGTGCGTCGTATGGGGGTTCCGGGCATTGAAGCCCAAGCGAGCCTGTCAGACTGGACGACGGAATTTGAAGGCCGACGCAACTGGACTATTGTTTCGCGACACATATAGCATGGAAGCATTGATGAGACTAGTCACCAACGTTAACTGACACGCACTTTGCATGTCAGTCGATATTACCCATGGCCTAGTCCGTACGCACAATACCAACACAACTTGGGCGGAGCACTTGGCGCTAGTCTGCCCGGGCTTCTCACCGGCTCGAACATCCCGCGCCGGAGCGGAGGCCCACTGAGAACTCTGGGAAATGTGATGTATCTTGTCAAGCAATGGTAGGCATGTCGGCGATTACCATGAGACCGACCGCGGACCAGATTAGAGTCCCTAAGATGAGACACGAAGAGATATCACAGATTGTCAGAGACCGTCAGAGATTTGGGCGGCGAAGCHTCAAGACTCGAACAGTCTCAGCCGTCGGAGAATTCGTACGAAGTGCAGGACGCTGCTGCAGGTCATTGCTGACAACGAGCCACAACTGACAACATTGTAAGACCGGCTGATGAGAGAGCAATGCCTGTGGCTTTCTCACATGACGGAAACTCCTCGAATCAAGGGGGAAAGTTGGGATTGAGTCAAGGTGCCTGCCTGCATGGCCTATCGGGACTACTCCCGCCTCAAGGTAGGGCCTGTGCCTCCGAGTCTCGAAATTGACATTCGTACACTCCCAGCAACACAACCGTGTCAGAGCACGTCCCCCAAAAGAAAGGAAAGGGAGACGGCAAAAGAATGACCGAGACGGTGGTTCGGCTCGTATTTTCCATATTTAATTCTTTCGGGTGAGACGACAGCGTCAAGGCTTCCGGGACTCATCAGACTCGTAAGGTTGGAGCAGACCGGAATGCCTTTCTCGAACGACAGGCCAGGGCCAGTGCCCCGGGGGAGATGGAAGACAGGGAGGCAGGCCCAGCGCGGCGGGCCAGCTCATTACAGACGGGGGACGTGGACAGGCAATGCTAGATGCTGGGCAGATGCTGGGCAGATGCTGGCCGTATGCTGGCCGTACTACGTAGTATGCTTGCCGCGGTTGCTTGGCCATCAGAGGAGGCGAGCAATGAGATGCTCAGGAAGCATACATCCGCCCGCCTCAGCTTGCCTGAGCCCATCGAGGGTGACTCAGAGGAGCGGCTACAGGTTGCCATGCGCCATGGGCCGCTGCAACTCTGGCCGCTGTCTTACGAATAACTCAGAGGTAATTTTAACCGCACAACACATGCTGGCGAGGTGGGGGATTTGCTATTTCCCCCCTTTCGACATTTTTTCCCTCTTCCCCCCGCAGCGGCGAAATCGGAGCTCGCTAGTCTGTAGACGCCTGCAGGCTGGGCAATGACTCTTTTCGGGTAGATGTTTCGTGGGGAGGTTTGAGTTCCCTTCCATTGCCAAAAAAGAAGGTCCTGGGCCGCAGTAGCGTGCAGACTTTTGGGGAGAGGGCCACTGCGGCTTGACTCGATGTGGCCTAGGCACAGCCAGAGACCTCCTAGCCTAAAGGGAGAAATGGGGATGGCGGATGGGTCTCTGCTGCGTGATGGGTCTAGGATGCCCTGGCTGCATTTGCATTCTGCGAACAGATTGCGGCGTCACTGGACTGAGTGTGGCCCTGTCTTTGCTCCAGCATCACTTCGCCTCGCCTCGCCTGGCTGCCTCGAAGTTTGGAAAGCGTTTACGCCGGCGCATCGTATGTCAAATGGGGCTGTAACGGAGGGCGACAATGGCCGTGATGATCTGTCCAAGGACCGTTTCCACGCCCCGAGTGTCCGGTGTCCCCCCCGAAGCGAAACGAGACGGAGACTGACGAGGCGCTCGCGAGGGTGACACGGCGAGCGCCTCGGTGAGTTTGGTAGCAGACGGGGGCCAGCACCCAGTAAATGCTCGGCGTGTGGGAGCTAACTGTGGTGGATGGGCTCATGGCCCCGCGCCACCGCGGTGACCCAGCCGGGAAAGGTAGCTGAAGCTCCGCCAGGGTGCGCTTGGCGGCGCTTGGACGCTGGGACGCCCTGGGTCTTTGGGAATTTGCCTTCATGGGGGCCTTCATGGGGGGCCAGCCTGGGGGAAGCCATCCCAGCGAATCTAATACGTCGAATACCTGGGTTCCGGGCAGCGGCTGACTCGGGGCGAATCCGATGGGCGGCGGAGGAAGGCTTCCATTTCCCAGGATTTGCGAGACATGCCATGCCATGACATGCCATGATGACCTGGATATACGGTACATGCGATGGAGGTGGGAGGGACTAGGGCCAGGCGTGGATCTTGGGACTCGGACGGAGGATCTTGGGGGAGTAATTATCTGGGTCCTTCGCACCCCTCGATCTTGGGCAATACGTATCGTCGGCACCTCGAGCATGTCCCTGGAGGGGGGCGGCAAGTATCTAGGAAGGGTATTTCCCACATGCGACGCCGCCGGCACGGGAGGTGCCAGGTACGTAGACAGGAGTGGGATGTGCAATGATGTAAGTCGGGCTGGACAGCGAGCAGGCCGAGCTCGGTCTGCCAGAGTGGTATCGCACAGGTATCACATTTCTCCATCGCCCGCCCACACACACTTTCACCACGCGGACGCCCAACTAAGACGGGCGAAGCGCCATGGGACTAAGAGATAACTAGCGAGCGAGCCTCGATGCGAGGATGGTGGAGGGTACCACGGCGGAGGGTGGTGGATGGTGGATGGTGGATGGATGCTCGGTAGGCATTGGGCCGCAGGTTCTCGGTCAGGCCTTGTGTGTGAAACCTTGAGTACAAGTCGACCACGTCCCCTACCAGGGCAGCTGGGATGGAAAGCTGAAGTTCAGCGGCAAACCTGGAAGCTTTGGGTACATTTTCCCTGGGCTCGTCATCCATCATCCATCATCCACGTCCACCGCGCGACCCGGGCCACGGACCACCCAACATCACCTCACTCTGCCTCACTGCTCTCCTGACCAGGACGAGCACCCCCGTCAGGGCAACCAAACACCCAAGCAACCGTCCTGATGAGCGTTTCGACGCGACCACTATAATACAGGCTGCCTCTGGCTCGACCTGCATACAGGGCCCTTCCTGATGGGCACAGCCTGAAAAACCTGGTGACGTATCCAACACTGACACGACAAGAACGATCATCACTACATCTGACGGGACCATATACGTACGCCAAGTATTACGGTCAGAGAGCAGAAGACAAGACTGCACAGCACAGCCGGGCAGCCTGACCGACACGAAACGAACAACGCAACGCATTACATCGCATTGGACGCACACATCTATACGTCCAGCGGCTCCTAAAAAAGAACACCCCAATCAATATACGAGGGTCCAGATTCAACACCCAACAGCGGCCGTCTATCTCATTTACCCTCGCGCCTCAACACCCCCTCGCCATCACACTCATATTCAACAACTCACAAACTGGTCGCAAGCCAAGCCCTACCTACAGATACACCAACACCATTTAGGGCATTCTCCTCCCTTCCCCTCCCCACAAGCGCAAGCGCGGCATCCCCGACTGCGCTACGACTCTCCCATCTCGAGCTCAAAGCGCTGCGACCTGCTGCAAGCGGCCTGGAGCCACCAGAAACAGCACCGAGAAGAGCCCCGAGCGCCCCGAACGCCCCGAAAGCGCCACCAACCTGGTCCCTCTCCACCACCGGCTGCCCACTGACGTCCTCGAACCTGCAGAGCGCAGCGAAGAGGGTCGGCGCGTCGAAAAAACAAACCTGCACCCTTCCCACCACTCAGCACCGGTCGTGTGCTGGTGGTCCACTGGAGCTACCACTGGAGTCCACTGGAACCCACCTGCAGTCGCCCCCTGCGGCCCACTGCGCCCACCACATCCGTCACGGCCACCCAGCAAGCCGGCTTCGCTGGGGCTGTAATCCTTGTCGCTGGATCGGACGCCCAGCCACGGTCAATAGCCGCTGCTGCAGCTGCCCCAGCGCGGGCTCTCAAGGCTCACCCCTACAGGGCTTCCAGGGCCTCCTCGAGCGCCCCCAACGCCAGCGCCAGCAGCTTGCGACTCATCGCCTGGAGCCCTCTTTGTCGAGTTGGAGCCGAGACTCCCTTGTTGCTCAGATGCCTTCAGCAATTCCGGTGTCCCCAGCAGGTGTGTCTCATTCTTATTTCTCTGTTCCTATTCCCCTGTTCTCCACGCCGTCATCGCTTTCCCATATATTCCCATTTTGCCTCTTGCCGCTTCCTCTTGTACTTTGCCCCCCGCATCCACCTTTTGGTCCCTCCCACTGTGCTTCGAAACCCTGCTGGTCGCATTCTGCCACCTGCCTCCTGCCTCCTGCCTCCTCCTGCCTTCTCCATCATCCTCCAATCTCGAAAACGAAGACAAAGTCGACGACACAAGCTTACCCGCCTTTTCTCTCCCCTCTACAGACGCTGGTCGCAAACAATCAAAACAGTCGGCCCTGGCCAAGCTTGTCATGCATAGCCTCCTCGGACTCTCGCCCTCTGCCTCGCCATCCTCACCGGTGCCGTCATCGTCATCCACGGCCGTCGAATCCGATACTAATTTCGCCGTCCTGCCTCCTCCCGTCGACGATGACCACCTTCCTCCACCGTCATTCCATGCGATGGCCGCTGCGCTGCGCGGCCTGAGTGACCTCACGGATACCCCCCCCTATGCGCGCAGCGTCACATCCACAGCGCCCAGCTCACCACGCATGTAAGTGCCGCCCAATTTTACTGCAATCATGTTGCAAGCCACACAACCACCGGTTTCGGTGGATGTAGGCCCGACGGTCCCTATCCCCAAGCGTCGCGCTGACTCATGACACAGTCCCCCTCTACGACAGAATTCCGGCAGCCAAACCCCTCGAGTGCGACCCCATGCAACGACGCTTAACATTCCGGGAATGACCCGTTCGAGGGTCTCCCCCGACGGAAGAATTCCCCGCCGCGATGTCGCCGCCAAGTTGGTCATCGTCATGGTCGGTTTGCCCGCGCGAGGAAAATCCTACATCACGAAGAAGCTCCAACGGTACCTGTCATGGCAACAGCATGAATCGCGCATCTTCAACGTCGGCAACCGAAGACGAGTTGCTGCGGGCCGCAAGGTCCCTTTCCACCCTAACCTGTTGCCAGAGCCCGGGCATCTTGACCCTCCTGTCCAGGCCGCTGCTATTCTCCTGAATGGCATGCCTGCGCCACCCCCGGATGAGAATGAGCCTGATGTTCTTGACCTCAATGATGCCGAGGGCCAGGAGAAGGACGAAATTGACCAGTCTGCTCAATTCTTCGATCCCAAGAACACAACGGCCGCGGCGATGCGAGAACAAGTCGCTATGGAGACATTGGACGAGCTATTGGATTACCTACTGCTCAGTGGTGGCGCCGTCGGTATTCTTGACGCCACTAACAGCACGGTAGAGCGTCGCCAAAACATCGTCAACCGCATTCGAGAGCGAGAACCCAAGTTGGGAATCCTTTTCATCGAAAGTATCTGTCGCGACCCTCAGGTTCTCGAGGCCAATATGCGATTGAAGCTATCAGGTCCCGACTACAGGGACAAGGATCCTCAGCAGTCTCTGGAAGACTTCAAGAAGCGAGTCGCTGCCTACGAAAGCGCTTACGTCTCCCTCGGCGATTATGAGGAGCACCATGATATGCAATATATCCAGGTTTGTTTTCCCTATTCGAAGGGACTCGTTGACCCATCTTGCTAACCAGCTTTAGATGATTGATGTCGGCAGAAAGTTGGTGCAGTACCGACTCAAGGGCTTCTTGAGCAACGGAATCAGCCATTACCTTGCAAGCTTCAATCTTGCACCTCGACAGATTTGGATTACCCGGCACGGCCAGAGTGTCGATAACGAGCTGGGAAAGCTGGGCGGTGACTCACCCCTAACCGAGGTCGGCCACTACTACGGCCTCGCCCTTCACAGGTTCATCACCCACAAGCGCAAGCAATGGCTTATGGAACAGACCAGCAAGATGGCTCAGGCTTCCTTCCCCCCTCTGCCGGGCGACAACACCCCCCCGTATCCTGAGATGAATCGGGACTGGGATAACAAGAACTTTTGCATTTGGACATCAATGCTTCAGCGTAGCGTGGATACGGCTGAATACTTTGAGGCCGACGATGATTACGACGTCAAGAATTGGGAGATGCTCAACGAACTGAATGCGGGCCAATTTGAGGGCATGACTTATGCCGAGATCGCCAAGAGTCACCCTGACGAATACCAGAAGCGAGGGAAGGACAAGCTCAATTACATCTATCCGGGCGTGGGTGGCGAGGGATATCTTCAAGTTATCAGCCGCCTACGTGACATGGTACGAGAAGTTGAGCGGATCGAGGATCATGTCATGATTATCGGACATCGCTCCATCTGCAGAGTCTTGATGGCCTACTTTATGGATCTCTCGCTCGCAGATATTACTGACATGGACGTGCCTCTGGGCATGCTCTACGCCATCGAGCCCAAGCCATACGGCATCGCCTTCCACGCCTACAAATACGACGAGGCACAGGGATGGTTCAACGAGATGCCCAATTATCGACCACAGAAGGCCGGCCGTAACAGCGTCTAGGTTCTGACCTTGCCGCCCCACGATTTTCTCCCGGGTTCCGCCCGGTGTGTACAACAACAACAACAACAACAACCACATCAACAACAAACAAAAACAACAACAACGCCAAACATCATAATATTTCGAATCGCGGATAACCGGACGGTTTCCAATTGTTTTAAACGGAGTTTGGGCAGACACGGGTCTTACGATGCTACGCAACAGGGGGACTATCGCATATCAATGGAACGGGACGGCGACATAAACAAAAAAAAGACGGCGGCATGGGCGTTTTCCGTTCGATTGATAAAGAGATACCTCCGATCGCGTGACAAACCTTGCGGATCGGCTTTACTTTCAGGAGTTTTGATGGGATTTCCTTGGAATGGGAAGGGATATTCAAGATTGAGTCAGCTCGGGCTGCGGTCTGGTCTGGGAGTACACTACACTTGATTTACAAAGGGTACTCTGGCGTTGTTTTTTCTCCCGTCGTTGTCTTCCTCGGCTAGGCGAACAAAGGGGCATACCCCTGGGATGGGATAGATGGTAGACGCAACACAACACAATGCAGCGTCATGCAACACGTGAACAGACAGACAAGCCGCTCAAAGGATCGCTTGTGGAATATGGAATCTTTGCTAGGTTTTCTACAGCAAATACATCTCTCCAATTTATCTTACATGTGCTTGACAACCGTGGATGTTGAGTCGCAGTTGGGTACCAAGTCATAGTAAAAATACTAAGCGCCTGGCAATAAGGTACTGAGCCGTAGGAAGTACAAAATCACAGCGAGGTACTAACTCGATTTGTGGGAAAGAGAATATAAATTCTGTTCAAAAACTCCCGTGGTATATGTGTACCAAAAGATTTTAACTAACCCTGTAAAACCTGAACGCCATGCCATGCCTGCCATGCCCGTTGCGACACACCCAACAAAACTCAAATTCTTTTTGGTTCGGATTTGACAATTCACGGTCATATGTATCAATCCTCTCACTTCTCCTTGGACAGAACCATCTTCTCTCTCTCGCCCTTCCTCCGCTCGAATTGCTTCTTGGAGTGACGGCGCTCGTTTTCTTCGCGACGCTTGATGCTCTTGAGCTCCTCGGACTTGATCTGGCCGGCCTTCTTGAGGACCTCGGGGATGTGGCGATGATGCTTGATGCGGCGGATCTCGGGCATATGCTCGAAGCGCTCGACGATGGCGTCGTTGTACTCGAGGGCCTGGCGCTGGCGGGTGGACTTGATTCCCTCTCGCTGGGAGGCATTGGCGCGCCACAGGCGGATGTTGCCGTCGTCGGAGCCCGAGAGCACGTAGCGGGCGTCGGGGGTCCAGCGAGCAGACATGACACGCTGCATGCGCTTGGTGTGGTAGATGTCGCGCGAGTGTCCGCGGTCGCGGTTCCAGAGGCGGACGGTACGGTCCCAAGAGGCGGAGACGAGCTCCTCACCGGTCGGGGAGAACTCGACGTCCATGACGGCGGCGACGTGGTCCTTGAGGACGTTGAGGGCGCGGTCGAACTTGCGCATGTCGAAGAGGTAGATATTGTGGTCCTCAGAGGCGGCGGCAAAGTTGAAGGCCTCCATGGGTGACCAGGCGATGCGGTTGGTGGCGAACTTGAGAGTCGTCTTGGTCACAGGGGTTGAGGTACGGAGATCGTAGATGACAATTGAGCGGTCGTTGGAGCATGACGCCAGGACTGATGTCTCCACGTAATTGAAGGAGACATCAGTGATGGTGTCGACCGACGTGGGCCAGTGAAGCACCTCGGGTGCCGCAGTCTGTCGCTCCAGGTCGTAGATAGATATCACACTCGAGGCTGCTGCAAATGCGTTGCGGGACCGGTGGTGAGACAGACTGGTAAAGGCGCCAGTGCCGAGCCACGACGAGATGGGGGCCGCCTCGCTGGGGGTGTTGTAGGGATCGAAGAGCTTGATGGAGCGGTCGGCACCGCAGGTCAGGAGCTTCTTGTCACGCGTCCACTCGAGACCCTTGACGATGTTCTCATGGGCTGTCGTGTGCCAGATTTCGTCGCGGTCCGCCAGGTCCCAGACCTTGACAACACCGTCACCACTGCCGCTCGCAAAGTGCTCGAGAGAGTTGGGGTCCTTGGCGATCGAGTAGACACCGTCGACATGACCGCGGCCCAGCTGGCCGATGAAGGGCTGGGCGTGCATCCGCTCGAGCTTGACGGCGTTGAGGGCTCGCTTGTACTCGCGGGCGCGCTCGAAGGGGTGCAGCGCCGAGTCGAGGTTGCGAGGCTGCTTGGACACATTGGACCCGGGAGCCTGGTGCGCCGACACCGAGCGGCTGAGAGCCTGGATCTTCATTGTTGCTATTGTCTGCTGGCGTTCGAGTGTTGAATAGCAGAGCTTCGAAGCACAAGACGTAGTCTCAGTGTAGTTCTCGCTGCTCGTCAAATGGCGGGGAATTTTTTTTCCTTATCGCGTCGGGAGACCTGGGCATGCAGGGAGATAAGACCTCGGATTAGTAATGTTCCGCTCTTCTTTGAATCGATAGGTCGCATGTGTAATGTCCTATGCAGAAGCCTTACTCGCATCGTCGCAAAAACTCACCCTCAGCATTGTTTCTTTGTGCGCCATCTCCGACCGAACCCGAAAGACACGAATCTCTGTGTGCGCGCAGCCCCCGGAGAACCGAATCATCGCTTGCGCGGAAACCGCGTCCTTTCTTGCTACATCCTCTCCTCCCGCCGCAACGCGCGCGAACGCCTCAAGATGGACGGAATGAACTACGACCCCATGGTCATGGACGGGGAGCCCGAGCAGCCCCAAGTCAAGATCTCAGCGGTATGGGAGGCCCCCCTGGCGCCTCCTTGCAGTGGGAAGCTGAATCTGACATGATGCGATCCAGGCCGATATCACAAAGGTCGACTTTGAGCTCTCCAAGACGAATCTAGCCTTTGCCAACGCCCTGCGTCGAATCATCCAAGCCGAGGTGCCCACGATGGCCATCGACCTAGTAGAAATCGAGGTCAACAGCTCAGTGCTGGCTGACGAGTTCATTGCCCACCGCCTGGGTCTCATTCCCCTCGATTCGAAGGAAGTCAGCGAGCTCAACTACTCCCGAGACTGCGACTGCGAGCAGTACTGCGAACACTGTAGCGTGTCGCTCACGCTGCACGCCAAGTGCACGTCCGACGAGATCATGAAGGTCTATGCGCGTGACCTGGTTGTCGACGGCCGAAACGCAAACGCAGGTGGAGGCCCCGTCATAAGAGACCCGGAGGGCTACGGCTGCTTGATTGCGAAGCTACGAAAGGACCAGGAGTTGAAGATTACATGCATCGCCAAGAAGGGAATCGCAAAGGAGCACGCCAAGTGGATGCCGACGTCTGCTGTGGGATTCGAATACGACCCTCACAACAAGCTGCACCATATTGACATGTGGTTCGAGAACGACACAGACCCGGAGGTGGAATGGTGAGTTATCACGGCAACCCTATGGTGTGTGGGTTTTTGCAGGACAGAACTGATGATTTGACAGGCCGAAGAGCAAATATGCCCAGTGGGAGGAGCCCGCCCAGGAAGGCGAGCCATTCGACTACGACGCGGTTCCCAACCGGTTCTACTTTGAGGTTGAGTCATCAGGGAACATGGAGCCCGACCAGATTGTGCAGAGCGGCATCCGCGTGCTGCAACAGAAGATTGGTGGTCTGTTGAAGGGCCTCGACCCCAGGAAGTACGGCGGCGACGAGGAGCCGCAGTTCGACGGGCCCCGGAGTCCCGACATGAACATGGACGGCGGCACGACTCCCTGGCAGGATGGTGGGTACACAACACCATATGGCGGCAATACAACCGCGTATGGAGGAGGGGGAGGAGGAGGAGGAGCAGCAGGAGGTATGACGGCCTACGGCACGACACCGTACGGTCAGCCGTCGTGGCAGTGAGAGGCGGGCGTTTCATGGGATGGATGGGTCAGGTGCGTAATCTAATCAAAGAAGGGTTGGTTTGTGGGTTGATGGACTGGAATATGTAACAGTATCATAAAGCATAGCACGGTAGAATGGATTCGTTTCGAATACGGAACTTGGAGAGAGGGGAGAGGCAGATAGAAGAAAATGCACACAAAAAAACGAACAACAAAAGGGGCTCTGGTGCATCCAAGCCGCGGTAATATTCATTCCATCACAATCAAGTCCCATCTTTGTCCACATTTCCTATGTGCTCGAACATAAATCCACAGACGAGTCCTGAGAAACCAGGTCCCTCGAGGTCTCAAATGCCAGTTAACGCCGTCAAGAATGCACTCATTCTAACTTTTTCGAAATGGAAACTCCAGATAATGCCCTTCGCCCCGGTCTATATGCCCGGTCTAAATGTTCTTCTCATCAACGCCCTGCACTCTGCGGTATGCCTTGCGGTGCATCTCTAGGAATACAAATGTACAGATGGTTTGGCTGTTGGACGTGTTAGCTAAGGACGGAAACAGGGGATGAAATGGAACGGGGGTGAAGGAACGTACGGCCCAAGTCTAAGGAAGCTAGGGGTCCATCCCTTGAACACCCAGCCGACACCGTCGGTCTTGTAGATGTCGCCGATCAAGTGCATGATGCCGTGGCTGTGAGACGAAGACATGACACGGGTCTTGATGACGTCGATGGGGCTCGTGATGGTGGCGGCGACCAGTCCAGCGAGGAACGAGGCGGTGAAATGCGTCGTAAGGTTGTCCTGGAGCGGTGTGTACTTGAGCAGCAGACGCTTGGCAACGTCGTAGCTGGCAAGCTGCCCCGCCGTCATGAAGGCGGCGCGGGTGCTGTTGG
>JAANBB010000590.1:0-21182 GCA_014621425.1 Cylindrodendrum hubeiense | reverse complement strand
TACCTACCTAACCCTAACCCTAACCCTAACCCTAACCCTAACCCCATCTCTATCTGTTATTGCACAAATGCCCTAGTTTGACCTGCTTGTATAAACTCCTCTTTGATTGTATCTATAGTACCTTTATCTTTTCTTTTATTCTCTTTTTACTCTTTATCCTTTTATATTTTAACCCTTTTACCCTTTTCTACTCTTTTCTATTTTTTTACTGTTATTCTCCTTCTTCTATCTTTCTTTTTTTATTCTTTCTTTTTTTTACTCTTATTCCTTTTATACCCTTTTTCTTTCTCTTATTTTTTATTTTTCTTTTTATATATTTTCTTTCTATTCTTATTCTCTCTCTTTTTATATAGTAATAATAGTAATAATAGTATAATTCTAATAGTTATTAATTCAATCCTTCTCAATCCCTAGCTTTCTAAACTATCTTATTTCTTCTCTATTTTAACTATTTCTAAACCCTATTACTTCCTACTATAATAGTGGGGGACCTTTACTATCTATAAATATATATAATACTAATTATAATAATAGTAATCTGCTAATCTTAACCCTCTCCCCTTTCCCTTCCCCTTCCTATACTTTATCCTATCCTATATTATATAGTAATATACCCCCCTCTTATCCTAGCTATCTTTGACATCTATGGATTTAAGTGCTATCTATAATAGCAGTAATCCATAGCTCTTAAACTCCTCCCTAATCTTTCTTCTATATAGTAAGCTTCTTTTTTATACCCGCGGGATGCCGCGGACTTGACCTTGTCGGGTGCTAAAAATACGGGTTCGGGGTGCTCTCTATTTCCCCTTTACCTAGCCAACCTATATACTATTACCTTAAGATACTTCCTATAATACCTATTACTACTATTGGGTCATCTTACATCTCTACTCAATACTACCATCAGTTTATCTTACTCAATACTATTATCAAGTCATCTTACTCGATATTGCTATTAAGTTATCTTACTCGATACTATTATCGGTTCGTTTTACTCGATACTACTATTAAGTTATCTTACCCGGTATTGCTATCGGGTTGTCTTACGCGGTGCTGCCAGCGGGTCGTCTTATTTGTTATTCCTGTTAGATTCACTTCCCCGGAACCATATTGATAACTGCCACTGCTTCGCTCTGCTCTCTGAACCGCGGCTGTAATAAATATCCTCTCTACTTATCATCGTCTTCTTCTGTTAGTCCTTTTCTGCTCTACTTAGTTCATTCTTTTCTACCCATTTGCCTTCTCTCTTTCTCCCCTACTAACCCTTCTACAATAGCCCCTAAACGAATACTAATAGTATAATTTTAAGAGCTAGTAGTTGAATTACTTTTCAACTCCTAGTTTTCTAAATTGTCTTATTTCCCCTCTTTTTATGTGTATTTGTTGAACTGTCTTAACCTATCGTACGGTTTCCCATTATAGAGAGTATTGATATTCATTTGAGATCTGCGGACTCGGGTGAGAATAGTAATAATAATCCGCGGATCCTAAATCCCGCTCCCCTTACCCGACCTACCCTATACCATACAGAACCTGATCCCCTTTTCCCTCCAAGTCTAGTATCTACAATCAGACCATAACTATACCCTTTCCAATTTATATTATAACCTTAAAGCATATCGCTACCTAGTTCTATATATGAAAATACTGTATAATCTCATCCCATACGGCCAACCCATTCGTCATTGTCCGTCCATAAAGACGCCTTGATCGTACCACCCATGTATGATAGCGCTCCTCCTCCTCCTGTATATCGATCCCAAACTTGTCTTTGACTACCTGCCGCACCGTACTGCTGACCAGCGCCATCATCATAACCGGCAGTACGCAGCCGCGGTAGCTGCACTTCCCATCAACCCGTGCTGCAGTACACCAGTCATGCGGTAACCCACACTCCCAACAGCAATCAAAGTCTGCGAATTGCAAGCCCCTCTGCCATTGGACAAAGTCTTCCTGCTTTAGCACAGTACATACCTCTCGGCCATGCTCGTAGTTCCTCTTCAGTTCATCCCGAGCCCCGTGTATATGCCACTTCACATAACATACGCAATAGCCTACCCCCCGTACCCGGTCTAGCCACCCATACAGCGCTTTAAGACGATGGCTCTCTGCTTCTGTATGTTCCTGAAACCGGTTCTGGACTCGACCCGCCTTGCCCTCATCATGCTTGCCGGAACCCTCGCTCCGGAGACATCGGTCACAACGCTCAGCCCCTAACTCTCCACATCGCCGCCCAGCTCCGTCCAGAAACATACCCAGCATCATGCGGTGACAGTCCGTACTATCAATAAACGCCTCGACCGCCTCCCTATTCTCCTGGTCCACATCACTGCCAAACTCGTTGTGCCACGGGGGTATACCGTCCGTCACGATGATCGAGTCGACAATCTCCCCTTTCCGCCGTCCACCTCTGCCGGTCTGCTGCGCAAAGTCGACGATGCCATACGGCTGCCGCATGTGAATGACGCCAATAACACCCTGAATGTCCACGCCGGTCCCGAGTCCGGTTGTGGCCACGATCCAGCGCTGCCCGCCTCGGCCATTGACCCAGTTCTGCAGCGCTGCTTCTCGCTCCTCACTCAGCATCTTGCCGTGATAGTATCCGCAACCGACTCGTCCTGCTAGTGCTTCGCACTCCTTGATCGAGCGGCAGTATATGACCCCCCTTTGTGACGTTTCCATCCGCGCCTCGATACGTCCTATTGCCACCACCACGCCATCCTCGACGCCAGTCTTGCTCGGCTTGATAGTCTCCACGCTGTAGCGGATATTCGCCCTCGCCGTCGGCGCCCGGATAATCGCGGCGTCCTGAGCGAGCATCCGCTCCCGGAACCAGCCCTCCATTGACACGGGCAGTGTCGCAGTGAGCATGATAAGCGGGCATCTATACCGATGCAGTCCCACCAAGAGCCCGAGCCGCTCTCGGTAGCCGACGTCGAGAATGATAGTATGACTCTCGTCAAAGAACATCGTCCCGAGTAGTCCCCGGGCCCGGATGCTCTCGACATACGCCATAAACGCTTCACTGACGGCCACGTCGGCACTTACCACAACCAGTCGCGCGTCCCGTTGACGTTCGGTGCGCTCCTCCTCGACTTCGCTGCGCCAGCGCATACAATCAATCCCGAAGTCCCGTGCCCGGGTGACCAAGTCCTCGGCCAGTGCGACAAACGGCACCACTATAATATTCATCGAGCCGCCGGGTCCGCCCTCTTCTTCGAGAAGAGCTGGTAGTAGAAAGAAGATACTCTTGCCGCCGCCAATCGGGAGTACGACGATAAGCATGTCGCTCCGGGTACTGTTATTGCGCATCGCCATAATATGATATATGCCCTCTCGCTGCTGCTCTGATTTCCAGCTCGCGCCTTCCCCCAGTAATCTCTTAAGCCTGAGATTGACTCTAAGCTCATTAACCGGTACCGCCACTATTGAGCTATTATCACTACTATCTCGCTCCAGACCCTAAGAGTGAGCATAATAGTGATCAGTATGCTTTCCCATCAAACCTTTTCTACGCCACCTACCCCTATATAACACTAATAGATCATGTACATACCTGGGTCCGCTGTGGCGGGGGATGATTACCGGTAATAATAATAGTATCCTTCTCGGCTATAAGTGGCCGCAGAATCTTCATAACCTGATCTAACGCATATTAGCGGTCAAGTTCGCCAACAGTCTACAGCCCCTCGCCGTGGTGGCACTATCTCTTCCCATTCAGTAGCGACAGGTTCTCGAGCTCGTCCACTGACCGCTTCCTCTGCCCGAATTCGCCGTCGGTATGGCTGAGAAACTGATACCATAGCCGGCTGATCTCCTAGAAGTTCAAAATCATCTCCAGCTGTAATCGACCGGGGAAGAGAATATTGACCGCATAGTGGTTGCGTGCGATGAGACTGCCGTGTATTGCTTGGAGATCCCAGATATACTCTACCTGCTGTTGCTTACGGGATTCACCCGTCAACAGATCGACGTGTTCGTCGTTATCGTTATCACCCCCGACCCCAACGGCATCGAGCTCGTTCTGCCGAATGACCAAGCCCTTGATACGGCGTCCGAATTCGATAGCAATATGCCGATAGCTGGAGACGGTAAGATTGATATGCAGATGCTCACCGGTCAGTAGACTCAGCTACTTGCTCAGATCCTCTATCGCCCAGAGCCCCTTCTCGGCTGACTTCCAGAGCTACGGGCCGAGCTTGTCGGACGGTCCACGGATACCGGAGAGCTCGTGCATGACCTGTTCAAATGGTAGTAGCCACGCGATACATGTAACCATCACCAAGCTCAAGTGTTCTGGCAAGAATCGCGCTATTAAGTGGTTGCGGTCCGTGGTGCCCTTGCTTTTATCGCGATCTGTGACCGTCATGACCTGGCCGTCGAAGATGAATATATTCTTTGCTAGTTCCTTGATATCGCAATGCTTGAGTGTTACTATCTCTGGTCCGTGATCGGATTGCCCAAGCTATATATGCGCTGTGGGGATAAAGTTAGCCCTGAACTGCTTTATGTCCGCGATGAACTCCTGCGCTGCCTGCCGTCGGCACTCGTATTGGACCTGGCCGTCGCCGCCCTTGACCGCCTTCCAGAGTGTTTGGCCGATGAGCTTGGCTATCTTCCCGGCTCCTGGCTTGAGCCATGTGTTCTTGCGGTTGGTCATGAATGACTGACTGGGCCCTTTATAGACTAAGTTATCCGTGATATCTCTTAGTCGGATCGTAGATTTTACCTCTGCCCACTGGCCGCCCATGAGCTTATCGAGTAGCTTTTCGGTTTCGGTAGCTACCACCTGTGCAGTCCGTTAGAAGTCGGCTACCCGGATCCGCTCACCCTGGTAGCTGAGTGTCTTCCCATTACTTTCCCAAGCCAGCCACGCTAACCCGCCTTCCTGGTTGTGGTACCCTCGCCCATATATTATCCACTAGATAATAGCACTGAATAGTGTATATAATCTGTCTGCGAGCTATTATCAATGCCCCTCCTGAAAGCGGGTAATAGCTTTGAAACTGGCCGCCTCGCGCTCCTCGAAGCTGTTTCTATTACTATTGCCATTACCATTGCTATTACCATTACCTCCTGGGTCTGGGTCCGAGTCTGAGTCATCCTCCTCATCACTATCCGAGTTGTACTGGATACCTTAGAAGAAATGCTCAAGTATTAAGATATGGCTGTACTATAAGAAGCCGGCAAGAAAGTGGGTGTGTGAGTAATACGGTATCTACCCCTCAATCTTGTGTAGGATAGTAAGAATGATCATGAAGTGGAGTAATAGGTTCCAGTATCGCTTACTATAAAACTTCTACTTGAGTAAGCTAATATAGAACGCAAAGATAGTATTATCAAGTACATTCTGGTCCGGATTATAACCACGATTATCTTTATTCTCATTCTTATCACTATCACTATCATCGCTATTATAGTAAGCCTTGGTAATAATGAGAGTATTAAGCTAATATATTACCACTTTAAATATGTCCTATTATCTATCTATAAACCGGATACTATACTTAATCCTGGCCCTTTCATATCTAAGTGGCTAGATCCGGATATAATAGTAGAGATATTATTACTAGTATAACCTATACCAGTCTATTAACGTAATCTCCTGTTTCTGGCTAAATAGTTTACTTGATAATCGAGATAGATTAATACTAGATAGTTATTTAAGTATATTTTCTAGTATCTAATTAAGTCACTCTATGTATCTTACTAATTCCTAGTTAAAACTGGCGGTGAGTTGTTATAGTTATTAATTAGCTTTGATCTCCTCCTTGTGTTGTAGCTACCTCTCTACCACCTTAGGGCTTGGTGACTAACTGGCTATATAGAGTATCTTCCTATCTTTCCCCTATAAATAGGCAGCCCACTTTATAAACTTGATTTATATTAACTTACTGTTTATATTACCTGGTACCTTGATATTTATTTACTATTTCTCCTCTATCTTAGCTAGTCACTACTTATAAATAAGTATAGTTTTTACAAGCTCTTAAGCTATCCTCTATCCTCTACTCACTCTCTTATTCTTATTATTATCCTTACTATCCTTACTATCCTTACTATACTCACTATCCTCACTATCCTCCTTATTATAATAGTTTTCACTACTATCCTCAGTGGGGAGTTGGCTGGTAATAGTATCTCTTATAATCTAATACCGAATACGGGGGCCTTTAAGAAGTGTCTAAAGTGTGATAACTTCCTATCTAGGCCTATCTCTAATTACTAGACTAATATACTTATTATAATATATAATTATATTATTCTGGTTTTAGGTAAGAAATAGATAGTCTATATATATATACCTGAAATCCCTATATAATTTGAAGTACTTAATTGGGTTATTATAATTCTCAGGTAGAGAAATATTACTAGGATCCTGGAGTGGCTAGACGGATTTTGTGAATGTTAGTATTATTTGTAGTTCTTCCCTCCTGATCTTATACTGGTTCTGGAAGTGTATCTTAATTGTTTTGATATCTGGTCTTGTTATAGTATGGTATTAAAGATAGATTAAGAGCTATAGTAGAGTATATATTCTAATAGTCTCTTCTAGTATAAATAGTGATATCTTCTCTATTACTCTTTTCTCTATAATCTTATCTTTAAGATAAGTAGACTAAGAGAAAGGGGGGGGGGAAGGAATAGTATAATTTAGAATATTAGAAGTTAAAAGTCTTATATTTTAATAGAGAGTATTTAAAATTAGAATAAAAGTACTATAGGAAAGAGAGATAAAAAATTGAGGAAGATAGTAGGAAAAAGGAGAATAAGAAACTAAGAAGAGAGGAAGAGAAGGAGAGAGGAAAGGAGAGGAGAGATTATTAAGCTGATACTTTTAACTTCGAAACCTAAGCTTGTCTATATAAAAGAAAAGAAATAGTAAGTTATTGTCGGGTGATAAATTATAGAGTTAATGGGGACTCGGGTATTTTATTTGGGTTTAGTATTTGGACTAATTACTGATCTTATCTTGTGTGAAGTTTGTTTTGCGTGAATCTTACCCCTGCTATCCCGTGTACCCTCTAATTTCGCTTATAACTTAACCCTTAATAACCTCAGATCTGCCTGTTTATGTTAAATGGGATGTGGATTGGTAGACAGGATTTAGTAACTAACTGGCTATATAGAGTATCTTCCTATTCTTTCCCTATAAATAGATAACTTACTTTATAAACTTAATTTATACTAACTTACTATTTATATTATTTAATATCTTAATATTTATTTATTACTTCTCCTCTATCTTAACTAGCTATTATTTATAAATAAGTATAATCTTTATAAACTCTTAAATTACCCTCTATTCTTTACTCACTTTCTTATTCTTATTATTATTCTTACTATTCTTACTATTCTTATTATATTTATTATCCTTACTATTCTCCTTATTATAATAGCCTTTATTATTATCCCTAATAAGGAATTAGTTAATAATAATATCTCTTATAATCTAATACTAAATATAGAGGCCTTTAAAAAGTATTTAGAGTATAATAACTTCCTATCCAGGCCTATCTCCAATTACCAGACTAATATACTTATTATAATATATAATTATATTATTCTAATTCTAGATGAGAAATAAATAGTCTATATATATATACTTGAAATCCTTATATAATTTAAAGTATTTAATTAAATTATTATAATTTTCAGGTAAAGAAATATTATTAGGATCCTAGAATAATTAAATAGATTTTACAAATATTAGTATTATCTATAATTCTTCCCTCCTAATCTTATACTAGTTCTGGAAGTATATTTTAATTACCTTAATACTTAGTCTTATTATAGTATAATATTAAAGATAGATTAAGAGCTATAATAGAGTATATACTCTAATAGTCTCTTCTAGTATAAATAGTAATATCTCCTCTATTACTCTTTTCTCTATAATCTTATCTTTAAAATAGGTAAACTAAAAGAAAGGGAGGGGAGAAAAAATAATATAATTTAAAATACTAGAAGTTAAAAGCCTTATATTTTAATAGAGAGTATTTAAAATTAGAATAAAAACACTATAAGAAAAAGAGATAAAAAATTAAGGAAAATAATAGGAAAAAGGAAAATAAGAAATTAAAAAAAGAGAAAGAGAAAAAGAAAGGAAAGAAAAGGAAAGATTATTAAGCTAATACTTTTAACTTTAAAACCTAAGTTTATCTATATAAAAGAAAAGAAATAATAAGTTATTATTAGATAATAAATTATAGAACTAATAAGGACTTAGGTATCTCACTTAGGTTTAATATTTAGACTAATTATTAATTTTATCTTATATGAAATTTGTTTTATATGAATCTCATCTCTACTATTTTACGTACCCTCTAATTTCACTTATAACTTAACCCTTAATAATCCTAGATCTGCCTATTCACACTAAATAGGATACGGATTAGTGGACAGGTACTAAAAGCACAGGTTTAGGGTAATACTTTATATCTTCCCTTTCTAACTCTTATTAAATTATATACTATTATATAAATCCCTTAAACTTTATTTACTTTACTTTTTATATTATAATTTATAATTACTATTATTTTACTCTACTCTTAGAACTGTATCCTATTATATAATAACTATTATCACTTTACTCTACCCTCTGAATTATATCTTATATTATTATAATTATTATTACTTTACTTTATTTTCTAAGTTATAATTATAATTCACTTTACTTTATTTTACTTTATATTCCTATCTCTTATTCTAATATCTCCCTTACTTTTTATAATATATTAAATCTCCTAATTATCCTTATAAATTATTCTCTTTATTTCTTATAATAAATTACTCTTCCTTTCTTTTACTCTCTTTCTTTTTCCTATCCTTCTTTTTCTACTTTTTATCTTTTTTTACTTTTCCTTTTTTTCTACTGTTTTCCTTTTTCTACTCTTATCCTTTATCTATTTTTATATTCTTTCTATTTTTTCCCCTCTTTCTTTATTTATTTTTATTCTCTCTTATTATCTCTACTAATATAACTCTTATATTCTAATAATAATAGTACTAATAATAACTTATTAATCTTAACTCTCTCCCTTTCTTTTACCTTACCTAATTATTATTATTTCACTCTACTATCTGAATTATATTATAATACTAACTTTACTTTACTTTACTTTCTAAACCATACTCTATATTTTATAATTATTATCACTTCACTTTACTTTCTATATTCTATTCTATATTCTATACTATATAAATATTATTTCTTTACTAACCTTTCTTATCCTATCTATATCCTATTAATATATATAAAATAATATAATTCTAATTCCTACTAGTTTAATTATAATTTAACCCTAACCTATTAAAAATATCTTATATATACTAACCTTTCTTTCTTTTACTTTATTATATAACTATTATTATATAACTATCTCTATATAATATAATTCTAAACCCTATTTTTTAAATTCTACTCTAATTATTATCTTTTAAAATTATACTAAAATAACTCTCTTATACTAACCCTTATAATAAACTATTCTCCCTAACCCTTATAATAAATCACTTCCCCTAATTATTATAATAAATAACTCCCCCTAACCCTTATAATAAACTATTCCCCCTAACTATTATAATAAATAACTCCCCCTAACCCTTATAATAAATAACTCCCCCTAACTTTTATAATAAATAACTCCCTCTAACCCTTATAATAAACCACTCTCCTTAACTATCTTTATTAAATCACTCTCCTAAACTATTCTTATATATTATCCTCCCTAACTATTTTTATAAATTATTTTCTTTATTTTGTATTAATTACTTGTTTTAATTCTTATAATAACTATTATCACTTTACTCTATTCTCTAAACTATCTCTTATAGTAGTATAATTATAACTACTTTATTCTGTCCTTTATACTATAATTATAATTTACTCTATTTTATTTTATTTTATATTTTTACTTTTTATTCTAATATCTCTTCTAATTCTTATTATATACTAATCCTTCTAACTATCTTTATAAATCACTTTCTTTCTTTTTTATAGTAAATAACTCTTCTTTTCTTCTACTCTCTTTCTTTTTTCTATTTTTCTTTTTCTACTTTTTTCTCTTTTTTTACTTTTCCTTTCTTTTTACTTATTCCCTTTTTTTATTTTTATATTCTTTTTATTTTAACCCTTTTTCTATTTCTATATTCTTTTTACTTTTTCCCTTTTCTTTTTATTTATTCTTATTCTCTCTTACTCTCTCTATTAATTAAACCTTAAATATAAATAATAGTCTAATTTTAATAACTACTAATTAAATTCTTTTTATTCCTTACCCTTTTAAATTATCTTATTTTCTCTCTTTTCTTATTAATTTATTAATCCTTCTTAACCCTGATAACTTCCCACTATAGCTTATAATTATTATTACTTTACTCTATTCTCTATACTCTACCCTATATCCTATATCCTATACCCTATAACTACTAATACTATACTAACCCTTCTTATTCTATTTATATCCTACTAATATATATTTACTATAAAATAATAATATATAAACTCCCTTAACTCTTATAGTAAACACTCTCCCTAACCCTTATAATAAACACTCCCCCTAACTCTTATAAATACTTCTTTTCTCTTCTCTTTTTCTTTATTATTTATATATATACTATCTATCTTTTTATATTCCTATCTCTTATTATATTTATACTTTAAAATATAGTTATTCTTTAATTTACCTTTTTCTATTCCCTTTCTTTTTTTACTCTCTTCCTTTTTTTACTCTCTTCCCTTTTCTACTCCCTTCCCTTTTTCTACTCTCTTCCTTTTTCTATTCTCTTTCTTTTTCTGCTCTCTTCCCTTTTCTATTCCCTTTTTTTTTTTACTCTCTTTCTTTTTCTACTATTTTCTATTCTTTTCTATTTCCTATTCTTATTATCTTTCTTCTTTTATTCTCTTTTTATTCTATATCTTTTTCTACTCTAATTTATTTACCCTTTTCTATTCCTTTCTATTTTTTAACTTATATTCTCCTTCTTTTATTTTTCCTTTTCTACTCTTTCTTTTCTATCCCTATTCTTTTTATATCTTTTTCCTTTTCTTATCCCTTACTTTTCTTTCTATATATCTTCTTTATATTCTTATTCTCTCTTCTTTTATATAGTAATATAAGTAATAATAATATAATTCTAATAGTTATTAATTTAATCCTTCTCAATTCCTAGCTTTCTAAACTATTTTATTTCTTCTCTATTTTAACTATATATATACCCTATTACTTTCTATTATAATAGCGGGGGCCTTTACTATCTGTGAATATATATAATACTAATTATAATAATATAAATAGTAATCTGCTAATCTTAATTCTCTTCTCTAATCCCTTTCCCTTCCTATACCCTACTCTATACTATATAATAATATACTTCCCTTTTATTCTAGTTACTCTTAATATTTACGGATTTAAGTATTATCTATAATAATAATAATCCACAGATCTTAAATCCTAAATCTCTTCCTCTATGGGTATTAAAAATATAAGTTTAGGAGTACTTTCTATTTCCCCCTCACCTAGTTAAATTATATATTATTATCTTAATATACTTCTTATAATACTTATTATTATTATTAGCTTATTCTATATCTTTATTTAATATTATTATTAAGTTATCTTATTTAGTATAGTTATTAGTTTATCTTACTTGATACTACTATTAGTTTATCTTATTTAATATTATTATTAAGTTATCTTATTTAATATTATTATCTTATTTAGTATTATTATTAGGTTATCTTATTTAATATTGCTATTAGGTTATCTTACTTAATATTATTATTAATTTATCTTACTTAATATTATTATTAAGTTATCTTATTTAATATTACTATTAATTTATCTTATTTAATATTACTATTAGTTTATTTTACCTAGTATTATTATTAGGTTATCTTATTTAATACTTATATTAAATTAACTTCCTTAGAACTATACTGATAATTATTATTACTTTACTCTATTCCCTAAACTGTAATTATAATTATTATCTTCTATATTTATCTTTTTCTTTTACTTCTCCTAGTAGTTCTTTCTTCTATTTTTTTCTTATTTTCTTATTTTCTCTTTTTTTATTATTCTTTCTAGTCTATTCTCTCCCTCTCTTCTAATCCTTAATAATATAGCTATATATAATAGTATAATTTTAATAATAAATAGTTAAGTTCTTTTTAATTCCTAGCCTTTTATATTCTCTTATTTCTTCTCTTTTTTATTATTATACTCCTAACCTCTAGCCTTCTATATTCTCTTATTTCTTTTTTCTTTCTCCCTCTCTTTCTTACTCTCTTTTTCTCTTTCCCTCTTATTCTCCTTCTTTTTTAATCCCTAGCCTTTTATATTCTCTTATTTCTTTTCTTTTTCACTATTATACTCCTAATCTCTAGCCTTTTATATTCTCTTATTTTTTTTCTTTTTTACTATTATATTCCTAATCCCTAGTTTTCTATATTCTCTTATTTCTTTTTTCTTTCTCCCTCTCTCTCTTACTCCCTTTCTCCCTTTTTCTCTTATTCTCTTTCTTTTTTAATTCCTAGCCTTTTAAATTCTCTTATTTCTCTTCTTTTTTACTACTTATTTCTATCTAATTTCTTCTCTTTCTTAATATAATTAGTATATTACCTAGTAAAACTAGCTTATATCTAACTCTTCCTATTTTACTTTTCCTTCTAATTACTAATATATCTAATCAGTTTATTTATTATTTATACTAAATCTATCTACCTTTATTATCTCTCCTATTATATTATCTACTCTTAGTTAGTCCTATATAAATATCCTAGTATATAATTCTATTAATAACCCTGAATATTAGTATTCTATCTTATATACTTATATAAACTACTCTCTATTTATATTATATACCTCCTATTAATTGTAAATCTATTAGGGTATTCTATAATTAAAGTATCCTAAAAAGCTCTATATTCTCCTCTTTATAAATAACTCTTTTCATATTATTATAATAGTTTCCTTAACCTAATACTATTTATTTATATCTTAATTTAAATATTATTCTAATATATAATATACCTTTTTATTATTATTATTTAAGTCTATAACTATTTAATATATAATATAATAGTTAGCCTATTTCTTAAGCTATTTCTAGAATTTATTTACCTCCTTTACTTCCTTTATTACTTTCTCCCCTATTTATTATTATATAAATATCCTTATTTGGCCTGCTTATATAAACTTTTCTTTAATAATATCTATAATTATCTTATTATCCTCTATTATATTATTTCCTAACTATAACAATCTCTTACTAAATCCTATTACTCTCTCTTCTTTACTTATTATCTTAGCTACCACTTTTCCTTCTTCTTCTTCCTATATACTATCTATTTACCTTTAATAAATATTATATTGCTCTTCTCCCTCTTTATATTCCTATTAATCTATATACCTATTTATAATCTAGTTTAATATTATTCTATAATAATCCTAGCTCCCTATAAACTCTAATACTATTTTATCCTAATCTTATATCTCTGATCTTTTTACCTTAACTATCTCTTATTTACTACCCTTTAAGCCTAAACCTATTTATTTATTATAAATTATTATAGATTCACTTAGCTTTCTATCTTATCCTATTTACTTACTTTCCTATATAAAGTTATATAGCTATTATAGTATATCTATATATATTACAAACTATATATCTAGTATATTAATCTTTAGTCCTAATATATTAATTATTATTATTAACCTATTATTATCTCTATTACCTATTACTTATATATCTATATATTAAGTTTTATCCTTATTATTATTTACTTTATTCTAATATATTAAATATTCTAATATAGTTCTTAATCTCTTTATTCACTTAATTAACTTAATATATATAATTATCTTTTTATTTAATCCTCTCTCTATTTATTTACAGACTAAATTATATATAAGCTAATTCTCTTTCTTCTAATTCTCTTTCCTATTAAATCCTTTTCTCTTTTATTTTATTCTTACCTAGTTACCCCTTCTAGCTATTCTATCTTTATCCTAATCACTATTTACTATAATAATATAATACTAGATATTTATTCTTATTATCTGTTCCCTAAATAGTAGTATTCTAGTTATTAATAGCTTTATATACTAGAAAAACTCAAGCTAGTTATCTATAGTTAATATTATTATTAAGTAAATTATTTATATATCCTATTAACTGATTATATTATCTAGCTTAAATAATTTTAATTAGAATTATAATATACTATCTAGTATAGAATAATATTTATTAATTATAACCTAATCTAATTCCTATTAGGTGAATATATAGTTAATAAAGTTATAGAATTCTTTTATAATAGTTAACTTTAGTATTATAAAAATAATACTTATATTTAATAGGTTATTTTATTTATCTTATTAATTCTGTGATATAATTCTATATACTATATATTAATTATTTATATTATTATATAATATGATTAGTAATATAATAATAATAATCACATTATTCTATAAATAAAATACAGGTAATATAAATAATAAGCTCTTATCTTTATTTATATTTAATACCTATATAATTAACTCTTTATCCTAGATAATAGTCTGGATTATCTTCTCTTAATTCTCCTAGAACTTAATATTAGGTCTTACTATCTATTTTAGCTATCTGAGTATATTTACCTATTATAGTTATTTAAATTACTAAAAATATATCTCCTTATATATATCCTTATATAACTCTTTTCTTCTCTTAAATCTGGTAATACTGGTTTTTATATTCTATTAGTCTTTCACTCTAAATCTGAAAAATTAATATTATTAGTAATTAATAAAATAATATTTTTCCTATCTTATAATTATCTTAAATAACCCTTATTATAATTCTTAAGTATATATTATTTTAGTTATATATATTATATATCTTACTTGTAAATCTATTATATTATTATTAATCCTATTCTTATCCTTATAGCTATTACCCTTATCTTTAGTATCCTATTTTATTAATAAGCTTAAATATTAGTTTCTAATTATAATAGAAATATTTCTTTAAGTAATAATATTAATAGGGTACTTTACTAACTATTAGCTATACTTTTATATAATCTATTATATTTAATCTGATATTTACTTCTATTCTTAGATTATATCCTATATCTTCTATAAATCCTTCTCTCTAAATTAGTAATCAGGTTTAGTATTATTATTAATCCCTTTTTCCTTCCCTTTCTCCTCCTCTCCCTCCTTCCCTTCCTCCTCCCCTCCCTCCTCTTCCTATATAATACCTTAACCTAGTGATTAGTTCCTAATTTATTATCACTTTACCTATCTGATTATAACTATACCTTATTATTCCTCTCTCTCTTTTACTTATTATTACTATTACTAAACTTCCCTCTATAATCTCTTATCTTNTANTTNTTATTCNTNTAATTCCCTCTACNCACTTTCCCCCTCNTATTCTAGNTAANTTATAATCTTATTANCTTATAAAAANANACTANACTAATCTATCCCTTTTATAATANCCTATATTTATTANTAAAAGTCTAGTATAAATTATATATACTATACTAATANTTNCCTTACTTNCNNTAATAAGTACTAATAAATTANCTTAANCTATCCTATTNTCTGGAANNCCTTATAATATAATATAATANAAAATANTATAGANCTNTATATATATATATTATATAAGTCTNTATATATTATATTATATATCCGGATTTATATTATCTTTATAATATNTACTAGNAANTNATTAANTATTATTATTANTATNTAAANTATTTCTTATAATTNNTCTANCTTNTACCTATAAGCCTATATTATTTTNATNTTATATANGTATATATTANCTNNTNTANNTACTNTACNTNCTCTATCTACTCTATTTACTCTATTTACTCTACCTACTCTACCTAAAACCCACTCCTTCTATTATTTCTTTGATTTTAGTATTTATTTTAATACCTAATCCTTTCTATAAGTAATTTAATTATTATACTCATCCTATAAAAATAAATAGCTAATATAAGTTTTACTATAATTATCCTCTATTTTTAATTACTTAATCTTAGGTAATACCTCTATATAATTATCCCTAACTATTATTAATTCGTATAATATTAACCTAGCTTCCTATATGAGTATATATATTATCTCTAATAATTAGCTTATTATAATATAAATAGAGTAATATATAATTATATTATCTTACTAGTTAATAATACTGTCCGCGGCCATTCTATACTAGATTTTTATTCTATATATTTATATATTATATATTCAATCTATTAGTATTAGCTTTAAATTATCCCTTTCTGATATATATATTATAAAGTGGTATAACTTTCTCTATATAATTTGATATATACCTTCTATCTCTTTATATACTTATTTTTCTTTTATTATTTTTATTTTCTCTATTACTTTATTCTTGTATTCTAGATATAATTAATATAAAACTAATATCTATATTATTTTAATTATATTTAAGTATTTGGGAGTGTACTTAGCTAGCTTAATCTATTTACCCTTACTATTAATATTTATAATAACTAGCTCACTTAATAATATATTATTATAATAGCTCTATTTAAACTGATAATTAAATATATTAATAAGTATATCTAAGTATAGCTATTCTATCTTTTTATTATCTAGTCCCTTCTATTATATTAACCCCACTATAATCTCCTTAATAATACTTTTAAAGTTATCTAATATATTATCTTATTATATTATTAGTCTATATAATAGCCTTTTATCCTCCTCTTAACTCTCTATTTACTATTAAATATATACTAATATCCTCTAGTATCCTTTATACTATACTTATAATTTGTCTTCTAATTAATTATCAAATAGCTTGCCTAGCTTAATATAGATATCCTTCTATTTGATCTGGTATAATACAACTAACCTAACTATTCTCTATATAGATATAGCTTGTACTCAGTTAGTTACTTATTTAAATACCTTATATATAATCTGTAATATTAATTTATTATCTTTAATAAGGGCTATAAATAGTAGTAGTTTCTTTTTCACTTTAAATCACTATAGGTAATTATCCTATCCTGTTCTCTCTACCTATACATTTAGTTCTTTCTTTTTATCTGTTATTTTAATCTTCTCCTCTTCTATAATATTAAATCTATTAACCTGTCCTTGGTATATTCTTATTAACTATTCTATTACACTCTCTATTAGTCTAAGCACTTAATATTATCTAATTAGTGGTTTAATAACCCTTCCTACCTTAAACCACTAACTAGCTTTATAATTCTTGAAAAATTATTAGTAATATATACCCTCTCTCTATAGAATTATATGTGATTCTTTTAATTTCTCTTTAATATTATTACCCTTCTCCTAATTATTTTCCTATATATATTTATAATAATAGTAATACTGGATATTATATTTAGTTCTGATATTATAATCACAAATATAATACTATAATCTATTTATTTTTAAGGACTTAATATATAGAATTAGATTAGTTATTAGTAGTAGGAATAGAAAGTTACCTAATCTGGCCTAACTGTAAATAATTCCTAGGATAGTATCTATTATTATAATAATTATATTAACCTTTTCTTCTAGGATTACTTTATATTTCCTCTAAATATAACTTCAAATCTTATTAGTAATATATATAACCTTATAAACCTTATAAATAATAATAGAAAATTCTAGGATATAGATAAATAGTTCTATAATATAAATAAGATATACACATAGAAAAATAAAGTAATTTTAATCACTTATAATTAAAAAAAAGGTCAAGTTCAATTAATAGTATTTAAAGTTATATTATTCTCTATTATAAGAAATAAAAAGCTAGAATATAATAATACTCTTTTTCTCTTTACTAGTCTAGATATTAACTTAACTTAAATACCTAGGGAATAGGTAATATTAGGTAATTATTAATATTCTTTTACTTTTCTTCTAATAGCTATTATCTTTAATCCTGGTTCTGAGCTAATTATAACCCTATTAGCTAGAATAACTCCTAATACCTATTAAATAATAAACCTAATATATATACCTTTAATATTTACTATTAATATTTGAAATATTTTATAGTTATACTATAAAGTCTAGTACTTATAACTATATATTTTTTTCTTCTTTTTACTTTCTTAATATCAATAAATTCTTTAAATTATTATTTTTTAATAAATCTATATCCCTATCTTTATTAATATAGTAAGGTATTTATATAGGATTTGTAGGATTTATTAAGAAGTATTAGTCAGAGAATAAGAGTGAGATTAGTTATTAGTAATAGGAATAGAAAGTTATCTAATCTGGCCTAGCTATAAATAATTTCTAGGATAATATCTATTATTATAATAATTATATTAACCTTCTCTTCTAGGATTATTTTATATTTTCTCTAGATATAGCTTTAAATTTTATTAGTAATATATATAATCTTATAAACCTTATAAATAATAATAGGAAATTCTAGGATATAGATAAATAGTTCTATAATATAAATAAAATATATATATAGAAAAATAAGGTAATTTTAATCACTTATAATTAATAAAAAGATCAAGTTTAATTAGTAATATTTAAAATTATATTATTCTCTATTATAGGGAATAAAAAGCTAGAGTATAATAATACTCTTTTTCTCTCTACTAGTCTGGATATTAACTTAACTTAAATACCTAGGGAATAGATAATACTAAATAAATATTAATATTTTTTTGCTTTTTTTCTAATAGTTATTATCTCTAATTCTAGTTCTAAGCTAATTATAACCCTATTAGCTAGAATAACTCCTAATACTTACTAAATAATAAACCTAATATATATACCTTTAATATCTACTATTAATATCTAAAATATTTTATAATTATATTATAAAGTCTAGTATTTATAATTATATATTTTTTCTTCTTTTTATCTCCTTAATATTAATAAATCCTTTAAATTATTATTTTTTAATAAATCTATATCCCTATCTTTACTAGTATAGTGAGGTATTTATATAGGATTTATAGGATTTATTAAGAAGTATTAGTCAGAGAATAAGAGTGAGAATAATATCTAATCTTAATATAATATTATCCCTAACTTATAGAGACTATCTGATCTAGAAGAACAGATTATTATCTAGTTTATTCTTAACTTAGATTTATAAGGATTTCCCTTATAATTATATAATATTAAAGAAATAGCTAATTAACTACTTGCTAACTGTAATGTGTTACCTGTTAGTAAGTATTAGGCTTTTAACTTTATCAGATAATAATTAGATCTTAAAATGTGTTTTTTTTGTAAATATAACTATTAGAGAGCTAAATATGAAGATTTAATTATTATTTGCAATTAATTCTGGTTAGTAAAGAATATAATTATAAAATATAGTATTAATCTAGCTAATATCTATAACTTTAATAAGACTAGTTTTATAATAGATATTATTATAAGTGGAATAATTATTATAGGTATAGATAGGTATAGAAATCCAAAATCAGTATAATCTGAAAATTAAAAATAGGTTATAATTATTCAGGTAATTAATATAAAAGGTTAGGTAATCTAGTTATTTATTATAGTTATGGGCTAATATTATCTTATTAGCTAATACCGGGAAAGTAATCTCCTAAATAATTAGGCTATTATAATAACTCTAAATAACTAGACTAATAATAAAATAGGTCTTAAATAGCTTAAGCACTTTAATTAATATATAAAGAATTAATTAACTAGTTATTATTATCTTCTAATTCTTAATAGGTATAAAAGTTACTATTTTATTAACTTTAAGAAATATTATAAAGAGAATCATATTATTATATTATATATATCACTTTATTTATCTTACTTACTTTAGCCTCTTAATATTAGGTGTTTTAAGTCACTTAAAATAGCCTATAATCAAATAATTAAGTAATTAATTAGATACTTTATAATCTATATTTTAAAGATCGAGTTCTTCCTAGTCTTTTATACTATCTATAAAGTTATTATAATAAGGAATAATATTAAGAGAGGTTTTTAAGGGATTAGACTTGTTCCCTTAAACCTAGAAAATATTATATTAAAGCTTAATATACAATTACAGACCCTAATACTAATTAAGGAGGAGACCAATCTCTCTGACCCTTAGATCTTAAAGATCCTAAAGACTATACTTGAGACTAACTCTTAGTCTAAATATCTTGAAAGATAAATAAGAAGATATTAGAATAGCTCTCTAATATTAATTCTTAAGGCACTTAAGTTACTTTTAAAGGGAATAAAGATAATAATATATTAGAATGCCCTATTAAAGTCTAAGGTCTAGATCCTTTAATAGATAAATAAGACTCTTAGTAAGTAACACAGAGTAAAAAGAACCCGTCTATATAAAGGAGAGAAGATAACTATAGATAAGGGAAGGGATAAAATAGATTAGAGAGATATTAATGTGTAGGTAGTGGCTAAATTGTCAAGAAGTGGTGGTCAAGTAAGGTTAGTAATGTTGAGGGAAAGGTATTGTGAAATTTGTAGAAAGGCTGGTTATAATATAAGGACCTGCTAAACTATAATTGAGACCTTTAAAGAAGAGTATAGTAATTAGTTTTAATTGATTAAATGCTTTATAGTGATTTTAAGTTATATTCTATTTTAATAGTGTGAATTTTTAGTGTATTTGCTTGGTTAGTATACTTGCTTATTATATATATTATAAATTTATTTATTACCTAGTATATTATATATTAGATTTATATATATAATTAAAACTTAATAAGACTTTATATATACTAGAAAACCTATTTTAAATTTTATTAATATATATCTTAATAATAATCTTAACTTAAACCTTATAAGTCCTATTAATAAAAAATAAAAATAAATTTAAAATATTAATAATAATAATTATTTAATCTTTATATAAATTATAATAATAAATAAATATTTTAAATTAATATTTTATTTTTTTATAATAGAATTCTTTTTCTTTATTAATTTAAGGCAATTACTAGAGGGGCATGACTTTTTGCTACGCGGGTATGATCTTACGCGGGCATGACTTTTCCACCACTCTCATTAGCTTAAAAATAATTATTAGTATATGGGAATTCTATCACATTTCCTCTTTATACCCCTTAGTATTTAACCCATCACAATCAAAATAATCTTACCTCTAGGAACAATCATTATAAACATCCCAATAGCCACTCTTAGAGCCCACCCCCG